>CM038680.1:151464768-151736699 GCA_021605205.1 Aegilops longissima
CTTCCTCTGTTCCAAAATAATTGAAGCTCTAGGATTTTTCTAAGTCAAATTTTATTATGTTTGACCAAGTCTGTATAAAATTCCACCGCAAAAAAGTCTATATAGAAATATGTCAACATCCACAAAATAAAAATTACTTTATTAGATTCATTACAAATGCATTTTCATATTACATATATTCAATATTGTTGATCTTTGTTTATTTTTTTAGATACCTCGAACTTTGACTTATGAAAATCCTGAAACTTTAATTATTTTGAAACAGAGGGAGTAGTTAGTTTGTAAGAGCAACTCCAACGGACCGACCCAAACAAACGGCGCTTTTGTCCGCTTTTTATCCGTTTGGGTTGGCCCGGCGGACACAAACGTCCGACGCTGTGTTTGGGTCGGCGCGAGCGCCCAACGCTGGTCCGACCCATTTTGTCGGCGCGCCAAAATAAAAGTTTAATATGCATTTAACTAAACATAAAAGCCGGTCATGAAGGGTGAAAGTCCACATTACATTAATTAACATAAAAAAATAAAAAACTAGACAACGCGCAACCCTAGGCGTCCTCGTCGGCGTCTGCGTCGGGGCCGGTGAGGTCGATCAGCGTCGGCGCAGGGCCGGCCCAGGGGAACACCGTGTTCCAGAGGGCGGCAATGTCGGGCTGCGTCGCCGCTGCCTGGGCCTGGCGCGCCTCCTCTTCGGCCTCACGCTCGAGCATCTGCAGCGCCGCCTCCCGGCGCTCCTCGCCACCAACGCGGCGCTAGTGGTCGAGGTAGGCCGCCTCGCTGCTCCTTCGTCGCTTCGAGCGATCGGCGGAGCGCTGACCCACTCGCGCACTACTCCGGTTCAGAGTAGCGCTCGAGGGGCCCGCCTCCGGCTCGGCTTTGGGCGGGACGGCGGGTCACCGCGCACGACGAAGTCGCCGCCATGAGAGAAGGCCATGGCCTCCGCCATGGCAGCCTCGAAAAGCCGCCTCCGCCTCCTCCACCGCTCCTCCTCCTCGCTCTCCATAATGGCGCCGGTAGGCGGCTCGGCCTCTGGTCTCGCCGCGACGACGAGCGCGGCGGCGGCAGTGCGGTCGACGCCGCGGATGTTGCTGCCGCCGCTTCTCCTCGTGCTCGGCGAACCATCGAACCGGTTGGGCGAAGTCGACGGCGAGTGCGGTTTAGCGCGCATTCGCGCCAAGAACGCCCGCCGGCGCCGCACCTCTTCAGATGGGCCCTCGCCGTCATGGCGCGCCGCTGCTGGGATCCTCTCCGGATCCAAATGCTACCATGCGCGGCGTCGCGTCGGGTACAACAGAGGCACGCGGTGCCGCCGGTGCCACTCGGCCGTGCACCGCACACCGATGCGCCGCCTCTGCCGGGGAGCGCGGCGCTGGGGGAGGTGGGGGCCTTGCTTTGCTTGCCGCCGCCGATGTGGGAGAAGAAGCCCATGCTGGCGGTGGCTAGGGTTGTCGCCGGCGTGGGGGCAGGGGTGGCCAGGTTGGGACAGGGGCGAGTGGCAGTGGATGAGGATGGTCCCGCCGCACAGCCGGCTTAAAAAAGGACGACCGCCGTCGCTGATGCGTGGGCCCAAGGTGGGCGGTCGTCATAAATAATGTTGACCGTCAAAGTTGGACGGCCGCCAGGTGAGGACGCGGCGGACAGCGAGAAGGAGCGCGAGGCGTCCGTTCAGCGTCCACGCCGACGCATTTGAGGCGCAAATTTGGGTCGTAAATGCGTCGGCGCGGACGCAATTTGGGTATGGATCCGTGCATTGGGCCGCCTCTTTTGTCCGCGCCGACCCAAACGTACGGCGGCAGACAAAATGGATCGCCTCATTGAAATTGCTCTAATTAACCTAACATATTATAGAATTGGCATGTATAGATCAAAATAGTTATTGCATTCTCGTAAGTAGGAGGCTACAACTTTACAAAACATGCTTGCGTCCCTACGCATCGTATTACATGGAACCCTACACCGTATATTGAAACAACATTTCAAGGCTCACGTTCGTAGAAATGCATTATGTGGAACCACGTTTGCTGGCATAACCTCAAAGTAGTAATGTGCTTTTTTTAGAAAGGTCAGCATTTAATGTCAAGCTGATACAAACACACCCGGTCTATGATGAAACAAACACAACGTCTCGCCCGAGCCACTCCTGTGGGCTTGCCATGCACGCAAGCGACATCCATGACCTAGCCGATGCCAACTGGCCTAGGGAGCGTGACAGCCATTTGGCGCTTCCGTGGCCTTGGTTGTAAGCCCATCGGCCCGGTCCTCCCAAGGCCAACTGTCAGGAGGGCCCGCACCAAGCGCTTGATGGTACCCACGGTGCACCGTAGCAAGAGAATCAATGATAGGTTTTCGTCGTGGACTCCGATCAAACGCGAGCAAAGGGCACTCATGGAGCAACTTGGGTCGGTGGATCGGGGAAGAGGTGCTTCGGCCCTATGTCGAGCTCCTCTCCTATCCCTTGAGCATGGATCACATCCCGCTCATCACTTGACTCTTTGGGTGGCAACCGAATTCGGTCTTTCTCATTAGGTCTGCTTGTCCACTGCGTGATCAACACCAAGAGACCTTGCGCCACCTGTTGGTCCGGCGTGTGGTGTCTCGACAGGTTTGGGATTTTTTCTGCTTAGGTGGAGCGGGGTTAGAAGGGATGTTGATGGCGGTTCTAACCCGGTAGCTTGGTGGGCCTCGATCAGCGCGTCGGTGTGCCTGACTCGGGATCTCTGGGCGTGCCTGATTCTGGTGTTCATCTCCGTCTATCAACTTTCTTTCTACGGAAAATACATCTAGCAACCTTTTTTATGCGCTTCAAGCAAAAAACCAGCACATTTAACCATGTTTCTTAGATTAAATGTAAGATTTTATACCATCAATCTAATAATGGACTCCCAATTCTGAGTTACATGATTATCCATATGACCATTAAAGGTGCAACTATAATGTAATCATCGAAACAAGACGTTCAAACAACTGCCTGAAACAACTAAATGGGCACCAGTCTAAAAATACTTGAACATGTTTGGGCATAGGAGAATGAAGAGGAGGACCAAGAAAAGTTTTCAAAACTCTATGAAGAGGGAGAACACATGAACTCTCCCTTAGTGTTGCCTTAATATTGTACACTTTTTTTTTTAACAAAGCAAGGCACCCAGAAGGTGCCCAAATTTCATTTCCAGCATTGATCATAGTACAGGAGATATTACAATGGCCTAAAAATCAGAAGAGGAGAACAGCCAGAACAGAGTAGCTGGAGGGGGAAGCATAGGTAGGTTGAATGAAGATCAACCAGATGAACATCATCTAACTCAGCAAGGACAGAAGAAAAGAGAGAGGGCTAAAAGAAAACACAGCAAGAGCCCTTCAGAAGAAATGGTAGCACTTGTATCACCCCTTGACGCATGATCGCCAGAAGAATCTGTGAAACTTCGTCCTGTTTAATTTGATGGCATCCTGAGAACATCCTTTGAAATAAAAGAAGAGCCATAGTGCTTGAAATCTGCAACTTAGCACAGGACCTTAGAAACAATACACCTTATGAATATGGAAACATGAAAGATCGGTGTTTTGCAAGGATGAAATAACAGGACAAAGAGCATTTCTATGGGTATTATGGGAACATTCCATAGGTGGAGCACAGATGTTCTGATAAATCTGCTTAGCAAGATTATGTGCCACCCCATTGTTATTTCTAGAAATATGAAAAATCTGCGCCTGCATATGAGACGTTAAATTGAGAATATCAGCTAAATCTTTTCTAGCACTCCAAGGGGCAGCAGAATGCAAGAAGTTTCTGGAAGCAATCACGGAAGCTAGCGTAAGACAATCTGTTAAAAAGACAGGACGTTGAATATGAAGAACGCTGGCAAGATGAGCTGCAAATTCCAGCGCAAGAACTTCTGCCTGGAGAGGTGTTGTTGTTGGAAGAGCTGAAGCTTGGACCTGAATGTTTAGTTCACCTTGTAATAAAGGAATACAGAAGAAAACTCCAATTCTTGTCCGAGTCTGACCAAAGTAAAAACCTGGAGCTTTTTTAGTTTTAAAAGCAGCATCCGTGTAGATTTTAGGACCCTTTAGGAGCGTAACAGAATTAATAGTATTACCTTGAGAGGGCAAAATCTGCAACTCATGTTGGTTGTTCAAGTTATTAGAATTGTTCAAATTTAACAGGGAGTCATTTTGCAAGGAATGATCCATGGCAGCAGCTAAAATATTAACCTGATAAGGTTGATGCTTCTTACGCTGAAATAGGAAGTCGTTCCTAATTTTCCACATGCACCATAAGAAATTGAGGATATTCTTTAAAGAAGCATGTGGGTAATTAGAAGAAAGAAGTCGAGCAATAGCCAAATGTGCGATCGATCCGTCAAAGGCACTGCCTTCTCCTCTTGATGAGCAGTGGCCATGACGATCATAGCATATGACCTGCCGAGCATGGTGACGGGCCGGAGGTTCCTAGAAAGGGACAACGGAGGCGACACGTGCGGAAGCAAGGGGAGGTGGTGGCATCAGTGGGCACTGGGCACCGACAATGGTGAGAAAGATCGAGTCAGCTGGAGAGAAGAGGGTAACATGAAGATAATTTGGTAGGCTCTTTTAGGCGATGAAAATTCACAGGCATCATCATCACAGCCTATGCATGAGGAATCAACCGACCACTAACTGCACGGCACCAGGCACCAGAGTCACACAATCGATAGATGGCCTCAACGCTATTCCTGTTAGCCGGCATAAACTTGAAGAGGATTCGTAGGTGTGATACGTACCATCGTCACAACCCATGCATAGTCACCGGCCTCGCGTCAACCAACAACCCATGTGCCTGACTCACAATCGGTAGATTGCCTCAATGCTCTTGCATAAACTGAAGGAGATGCCGAACCTAATGTATCTCACCATCATTATACAAACATCTCCTGTTATTTTCCCATCCATGTCAAAGACACGAAAATGCCGTGATAAAAAAGGACACGAAAGTGCCAAAAAATAAATTTGGCAGCCACCACGTGATTATGATCCACCCCAAAAATGGCGGTTGCTTGCCAATGGCCATCATTGGCCCCATTTTTTCCGGGGAAACGCAGCCAGCCAATCCCCTCCTTTCCCTCGCCGTTCGAACTAATTTAGAGACCAACAAATAACTAGACCAGTTAATCGCCCGCCTCTCTATTAACCCGCGCCTACCTAATTCTAACCTCCATTTCAATCCCTTCCATCCTTCCGCACGCGCGCACGCCATGAGGCCACCGCTCGTCGCCTGTCTCGTCGTCCTCCTCCTCTCCGCGGCGGCGGCACCGCCGGCCGGCGCCATCTGCGTGCCGCGCAAGCCCAGCGCGGGGGGCAAGGTCGGCCCTCTCCCTTCGCCGACCAAGCCGACGCCGCCGCAATCGAAGCCGACGCCGCCGAAGGCCACGCCGGTCGCGCCCGGCGGCGACATCGTGAAGGCCCTGTGCGCCAAGACGGACTACCCAGACGTGTGCGTCGCTGCCATCGGCAAGCAGACCCCGCCCGCAGGGAAGAAGCTGGACGGGCCCGGCGTGCTGGAGATGGCCATGGCCGCGGTGCGCGCCAAGGCGGCGGAGGCCAAGAAGGCGGCTGAAGCGCTCATCGCCGACCCCAAGACGCCGAAGCTAGCGGTGGGCCCGCTCCGCGACTGCGCCGATTCGTATGACGACATCCCCTACAGTCTCGACCACGCAGCGAAGGCCATAGCCGCCACCGACAAGGACACCACCGGCACCATGCTCGACACCTGCCGCACCGACGTCGACACGTGCGACCAGGGCTTCGAGGACCGCGAGGAGCTCCCGCGGCTCATGTCCAAGTACGACGCCGAGCTCGCCAAGCTCGCCAGCAACTGCCTCGCCATCGGCCAAGCCGTGGGCCTCCACCCGGGCTCCTGAAATTCTGAGGCCTAAAATAGTTTGTATACGTATATATTATATAATGTTACTGATAAACAGCAAATAGGTGCAAACCAATATTTATCATAATTTAAACATTAATATCTTCAAATTTTCTTCTGACATTCCTGGATGGAAATTCACTTATGATGGGGTCGCTTCAGTCTCATCCAACATTTTTTCCTCGATACATATACTCCCATTTGTTAATAGCTCCCTCTGCGATCATATCAAGCCATCCACACGTTGTTTATTTGTATTCTTTCTCTATGCATACTTTCTTGACGACATGATAAAACCTAATTTTGATTATTTTTAAATCATCAAGCAAAGGATAAATAGTGCAAGCCATGCATATGTATGAGAAGGTAAACTACTTAATTAGCAATATACACATGAGGGATATGAAATGGTAAATTGGTATATGGTATACCTCAGATCGACATACGAGTAGGCTGATCGGGCGGCATTGACGCGCCGCGATGTGGACTGGCATCTAAAAAACGGACCAACCCAGCGCTAACCTCGTTGGTTTTTTCTTTATAGAGAACTCCACGAAGATCACAGCGTCACGAACTCGAACTCGAAAGAGGTTTAAGAAGAACCTCACCGCTTCAACCAACGGTCGACGCCCCGTCCTCATGTGGACTGGCATCTCACGTGAGGCGCTTAATGAGACGGTGATATACGTAAGTGGGCGTGTGCGTCCACCACCTGATCTCCTGAAGGCCGGAGGGCGGATGAGTTCGTGGCATGAGACTGTCGTGACCTGTGAGGCTGCAAGCCTGTGACTCATGCCGGGGTTAGGGAATAGAGATTGCCATGAAAATCGGAACATGCGACGGAAGGATGTTGTGGGCGGCTTGTGTACCCATCAGAGTCTGTGTGTCTTGTGTGTAGCGTGCTAGGACAACTACCTGATGTTGTGGACGCGTCCCTGGCCCATTGGCAGATCAGAGCTACTGTGCAGTCGATACTCAGTGTCTGATCGTTGGACAATGCTTGATCCGGCGGGTGTGCTCCACTTTGTCTCACGCATGCACATTGTGCCCCAGATGCGCACGCCTTAGAAGCAACCCAAAGCAAACATGGGGCCCAACATCTCCAAATTCAACAATGAGCATGTTGCGAGCAACCAAGACAACACCTTCATAATGAGGACGACGTCCTGACGCCACCACCGTCCAATCTGATGAATTGGACCTAAGGTTTCCTTCGGTGCTTGAAGAGGACATGGAGAAAGACCCTGGCAGCGTCTCAGTGGCACCACTGTCAACATTGATAAGCCGAGCATGGATTCCTCCCCGGCCTATGAATGAACAACCCCAAAGCCACCAGATCAGAATTCAGAGGTGTAGAAATTAAGTCGTTGGACTAAACCGCCGCCGCGGGAAGGAGAGTTGCACCAGTCACTGAACAGAAGGTGGCACCGAGCATCACCGAACTCTCTACCACCTACGACACCACCAATCCGAACCTCGTTGGACGCACCCAAGCCGCCACCAACTACCACGGGCTAGATTGGGGTAGGGAAGTCCAGATCCGTCACCACCAGCACCACCATAGCTAGCCCAAGCGAAGACGAGACATGGCCAATGTAACACCCCCAGTGTCATGCTATAGTGATCTCATGCTAATGATGCCATGTCACTGTTTGCCAAGCCAAATTGCCACTCGATAAAAATAAAAGTCAAATCCAAGTCAAATTATTAAATTTTCAAATAGTAAAATAAAAATGTAGGTTAGGTTGCAACTATTCAATAATTAATTGTCATGTAAGAACCAACATTAATTGGATATTTAAAATGCCCTGAACATAATTAAAATTGGACCAACAACATTTATTAAAACTACTGGTATTAAAACAAAATTCAAACTCTTCAAAATATTTCAGAACTTTGTATGCAGCATCATGTCATTGCATTATAAATTTTGAGCCATGTATCACAAGTAACACAAATCAATAAGTGCTTTGAATAAATACAAAACAGTAGCTAACTTAAAAACATAAAAGAAAAAGAAAGAGATAAAAACATACCTGTTGCACTGGGCTTTAGGTAGCCACACTGCAGCCGAGCCGTGGGCGCTGGCCTTCCCCCACCTCCCAACACAATCGTGCAAAGGCTGCGCGCCATGGCTCCCGCAGGTCGAGCCCCGCGTCTCACCAGTGCCCCAGAGGGGATAAGAGCAAGCCCCAGCCGCTCTCTCTCTCTCTCTCTCTTCCCCGCGAACCCTAGCCCTCCTTAGTTTCCCCTCTCGCTCTCCCCACGCACTTCTCCCACCTCTCCCGAATGCTACCATGGCCGCCCCTCCCTAGATCACGCGGCCAGCGACCACCTCTCGTCTCGCCAGTGTGTCCAGGAGAAGCGGCATTCTCGTGCTCGTCGCCTGCAAGCGTCAGCTTGAGCCCTGCGTCTCCGCTACGTCAGCATCGAGCCATTCCCCACCACCTCGGCCGCCGTCGATCCGCTCCGAACGTCGCCGCTCCGGTGCCACTCCGGCTTCCCTGAGACCTTCCTTGAGCTCCGCTGTGAGCACCACTTTGACCCCCTCTCTTTTTGTTTTCACGGGGCCCTCTAGCTAACTGGCCCCGTTGTCGTGCTCTAGGTGCCTACATGGTTGCAGTCCACGAGCCATGCGTGCTCTCGAGCCCCGTGCGAGCCACTGGCGTGAAGGAAATATGGCCTAGAGGCAATAATAAGGTTGTTATTTATATTTCCTTATATCATGATAAATGTTTATTATTCATGCTAGAATTGTATTAACCGGAAACTTGATACATGTGTGAATACGTAGATAAAACAAAGTGTTCCTAGTATGCCTCTACTTGACTAGCTCGTTAATCAAAGATGGTTAAGTTTCCTAACCATAGACATGTGTTGTCATTTGATGAACAGGATCACATCATTAGGAGAATGATGTCATGGAAAAGACCCATCCATTAGCTTAGCATAATAATTGTTAAGTTTTATTGCTATTGTTTTCTTCATGACTTATACATATTCCTCAGACTATGAGATTATGCAACTCCCGAATACCGGAGGAACACCTTGTGTGCTATCAAACGTCACAACGTAACGGGTGATTATAAAGATGCTCTACAGGTGTCTCTGAAGGTGTTTGTTGTGTTGGCATAGATCAAGATTAGGATTTGTCACTCCGAGTATCGGAGAGGTATCTCTGGGCCCTCTCGGTAATGCACATCACTATAAGCCTTGCCAGCAATGTGACTAATGAGTTAGTTACGGGATGATGCATTAGGGAACGAGTAAAGAGACTTGCCGGAAACGAGATTGAATTAGGTATGATGATACCCACGATCGAATCTCGGGCATGTAACATACCGATGACAAAGGGTATAACGTATGTTGTCATTGCGGTTTGACCGATAAAGATGGTCGTAGAGTATGTAGGAACCAATATGAGCATCTAGGTTCCGCTATTGGTTATTGACCGGAGATGTGTCTCGGTCATGTCTACATACTTCTCGAACCCGTAGGGTCCGCACGCTTAACGTTCGATGACGATTTGTATTATGAGTTATGTGTTTTGGTGACCGAAGATTGGTCGAAGTCCAGGATGAGATCACGGACATGACGAGGAGTCTTGAAATGGTCGAGAGGTAAAGATTGATATACTGGACGATAATATTTGGACACCGGAATGGTTTCGGGATGTTTGGGATATTTATCGGAGTAACGAGGGGTTACTGGAACCCCCCGACGAAATATTGGGCCTACATGGGCCATAGGGGAGAGGAGAGGCAGCCCACAAGGGGTGGCCGCGCCCCCCTCCCATGGGGAGTCCGAATTGGACTAGGGGAGGGGGCGCGCCCCCCCTTTCCTCTCCTCTTCCCTCTCCTCCCCCCTTTTCCCCCTCCATGAGAAGGAATAAGAGGTGGGCCGAATCCTACTAGGACTAGGAGTCCTAGTAGGATTCCCCCCTTATGGCGCGCCCCCTAGGGCCGGCCTCCTCCCTCTCCCTCCTTTATATACGTGGGCAGGGCACCCCTTGGAGACACACCAATTGTTCCAAGCCGTGTGCGGCGTCTCTCTCCACGGTTTACTCCTCCGGTCATATTAATGTAAGTGCTTAGGCGAAGCCCTGCGCGGATCACATCACCATCACCATCGCCACGCTGTCGTGCTGACGAAACTCTCCCTCGACCCTCTGCGGGATCAAGAGTTCGAGAGACGTCATCGAGCCGAACGTGTGCTGAACTCGGAGGTGACGTACGTTCTTACTAGATTGGTTGGATCGTGAAGACGTCCGAATACATCAACCGCGTTAACCTAATGCTTCCGCTTTCGGTCTACGAGGGTACGTGGACACTCTCTCCTCCTCTCGTTGCTATGCATATCCTAGATAGATCTTGCATGAGCGTAGGAATTTTTTTGAAATTGCATGCTATGTTCCCCAACAGTGGCATCCGAGCCAGGTCTATGCGTAGATGATATGCACGAGTAGAACACAAAGAGTTGTGGGCGATAATAGTCATACTGCTTACCACCAACATCTTATTTTGATTTGGCGGTATTGCTGGATGAAGCGGCCCGGACCAACCTTACATGACCACGTTCATGAGACCGGTTCCACCGACAGACATGCAACTTGTTTTGCATAAAGGTGGCTGGCGGGTGTCTGTTTCTCCAACCTTAGTTGAATTGAATTTGACTATGGCCGGTCCTTGTTGAAGGTTAAAACAACACACTTAAGGAAAAATCATTGTGGTTTTGATGTGTAGGTAAGAAATGTTCTTGCTAGAAGCCTGTAGCAGCCACGTAAAACTTGCAACAACAAAGTAGAGGACGTCTAACTTGTTTTTGCAGGGCATGTTGTGATGTGGTATGGTCAAGACATGATGTGATATACGTTATTGTATGAGATGATCATGTTTTGTAAAAGTTATCGGCAACTGGCAGGAGCCTTATGGTTGTCGCTTTATTGTGTGAAATGCAATCGCCATGTAATTGCTTTATTTTATCACTATGCGGTAGCGATAGTCGTAGAAGCAATAGTTGGCGAGACGACAATGATGCTACAGTGGAGATCAAGGTGTCAAGCCAGTGACGATGGAGATCATGACGGTGCTTTGGAGATTGAGATCAAAGGCACAAGATGATGATGGCCATATCATGTCACATATTTTGATTGCATGTGATGTTTATATTTTTATGCATCTTATTTTGCTTAGCACGGCGGTAGCATTATAAGATGATTGAGGGAGTCCTGGATTAGGGGGTTCCCGGGCGTCCGGGCTATGTGACATGGGCCAGACTGGTGGGCCGTAAATATACAAGATGGAAGGCTTCTCTCCGTGTCCGGATGAGACTCTCCTTTGCGTGGATGGCAAGCTTGGCGTTCGGATATGAATATTCCTTTCTCTGTAAACCGACTCTGTATAACCCTAGTCCCCTCCGGTGTCTATATAAACCGGAGGTTTAGTCCGTAGAGGCAATCACAATCATACATGCTAGACATCTAGGTTTTAGCCATTATGATCTTGAGGTAGATCAACTCTTGTAACCCCTGTACTCATCAAAGTCAATCAAGCAGGAAGTAGGGTATTACCTCTATCAAGAGGGCCCGAACCTAGGTAAACATCGTGTCCCCTGCCTCCTATTACCTTCGATCCTCAGACGCACAGTTCGGGACTCCCTACCCGAGACCGGCCGGTTTTGACACCGACATTGGTGCTTTCATTGAGATTTCCTCTGTGTCGTCGACAGAAGGTTCGATGGCTCGTTCGATCATCCACAATGATGCTGTTTTAGAGGAGACTTTCCTCCCCGGCCAAATCTTCATATTCGGCAGCTTCGCACTGCGTGCCAACTCGATTGGCCACCTCGAGCAGATCGACAGCTACGCCCCTGGTCATCAGATCAGTTTCGGGAACCTAAATGATGTCGCCGATATCCGAGGAGACTTGATCTTCGAAGGATTCGCGGCCCCGACCGCCGCTCTGGCCTTAGATCCAGAGCGGACCACCGGGTCCGAAGACGGAAATTTAGAGCCCGCCGGACTCCTTGCAATTATGGAACTCTCTACCAGAGATCCGGAGGGGACAGCGTCATTAGAAAACCCAAAGACGAACCAAACTCCCCTTGTTGCCAAAGCGCTAGACTCCCCCTCGGACTCTAAATCCAAGCTCTTGAGGTCCGCAACAACTGGGCGCGGCCAGGAGGCCCTCACCCCGGTCGGCCCAGCGGACTCTCGCCTCTATGTCCAAACCTCGCTCCTAAACGAGGCTCTGGACTTAATGCGATCCCTCGCCATATAAGAGGAATCGCTTCCAAATTACGCCCAACCCGGACTAGGGGCTGAGAGCGGGGAATTTTACGTCCCACCCACCACCCACTTCATAGCCACTATTGAAGATCTAACTGACATGCTGGACTACGCCTCCGAAGACATCGACGGTATGGACGATGATGCCGGAGACGATCAAGGCCAAAACCCTCCATTTACCGGACGTTGGACGACCACCTCCACATACGACGTATACATGGTGGATACACCCAAAGAAGATGACAACGATGGCAAGAAGGATCCGGTCGAGGACAAGCCTACTGAAGCACCTCCAAAGCGTCGACGACAGCGGCGCCGCTAAAAATTGCGTCGCGAAAAAGACAGCAATACTGGCACCGAAGATAATAACACTCCGGAGAACGCCGAAGACCCCGAAATTCCTATCGAGCCAACATCCGAAGAGGATGATTTGGAGGACATGCAAGTTAACCCCGATGATCCAATCGGGAACGAGGACTCGGAGGATAGTAACTACCTACCGATCTCCGAAGAGGATGTGAGCCTCGGCAACGAAGACTTTATCGTGCCGGAGGAGCCCCTCGAGCAAGAGCGCTTTAAGCGCAGGCTAATCGCCACTGCGAGAAGCCTGAAAAAGAAGCAGCAACAGCTTCAACGTTGGACTAATGTTCTGGCAGTCGAGGAATACGGCCACGAATGCCCAACCAAGAGTTACCCGAAGTGTAAGCTACTACCTCAATTTGACGACGAGGCCCTTGAGCCAATTCTGCCAAAGCGTAAAACTGCTGACAAACTCGACCGACCACCACACGGACGGGACAGACCGGCTACCCACGCCGAAAACCAGCCCGCGCCACCCCGCCGTCGAGGCAGGGAGGCAGAGGCCTCGGGCTATACCTATGACCTACGCAAGGACCTGGATAGTAGAGCTTGTCAGATAAGATCAATCTATGGGTCAAGGGGGCGTGCTCCGACACGAGAGGACGACCATCAGGCCTGGCGTACAGGCACAACCTCACTAGAGCCGAGAACCGCATTCGGCCTTCATCCGAACTGTGCCGTGACATCGCTCGATATAGAGGCACCGCTCACCCCTTATGCTTCACCGATGAGGTTATGGAGCACCAATTCCCCGAAGGATTTAAAGTCGTGAACATCGAATCATATGATGGTACGACGAATCCCGCAGTATGGACCGAAGACTTTCTTCTCCACATTCACAAGGCCCGCGGTGACGACCTCCACGCCATCAAGTACCTTCCCCTAAAACTCAAGGGGCCAGCACGGCACTGGCTGAACAGCCTCCCAGAAAACTCTATTGGAAGCTGGGAAGACTTGGAGGATGCCTTTAGAGACAACTTCCAAGGTACCTATGTTCGGCCTCCAGATGTCGATGACCTTAGTCACATAGTCCAGCAGCCTGGAGAATTAGCCCGGAAACTTTGGACCAGTTTCTTGATTAAAAAGAACCAAATTGTGGATTGTCCGGACGCCGAAGCCCTCGCGGGCCTTTAAACACAATGTCTGAGATGAGTGGCTCGCCCGACACCTCGGCCAGGAAAAGCCGAAGTCCATGGCAGCCCTTACTGCACTCATGACCCGCTTTTGCGCGGGAGAAGATAGCTGGCTGGCTCGTAGAAGCAATAGCACTAGTGACCCCGGCACTTCCGAAGCCAGGGATGGCAATGGCAAGCCACGATGCAACAAGCACAAGCCTCGAAACAACAACCAAGATACCGAATACACGGTGGTTAACGCCGGATTCAGCGGCTCTAAACCCGGTCAGCAGAAGAAGCCATTCAAAGGAAACAGAGATGGTCCATCCAGTCTGGACAGAATACTCGATCGGCCTTGCCAGATTCATGGCACCCCTGATAAACCTGCCAATCATACCAACCGAAATTGTTGGGTCTTTAAACAGGCCGGCAAGCTCAACGCCGAACACAGGAGGAAAGGGCCGCCTAGCGAGGACGACGATGAAGAACCTCGCCCACAGAACACAGGGGGACAGAAGAAAATTCCCCCCGAGGTCAAAAAAGTGAACATGATCTACGTCACTCATATCCCCAAGCGGGAGCGCAAGCGCGCGCTAAGGGACATCTATGCCTTAAAGCCAGCCGCCCCGAAATTTAATCCGTGGTCAGCCTGTCCGATCACCTTCGATCGTAGAGACCATCCAACCCGTATCCGTCATGGGGGTTCGGTTGCATTGGTTCTCGATCCAATTATCGACGGATTCCACCTCACGCTAGTCCTTATGGACGGCGGCAGCAGCCTCAGTCTGCTCCATCAGGACACCGTCCGTAAAATGGGCATTGATCCATCAAGAATCAAGCCCACCAAAACCACCTTCAAAGGGGTAATACTCGGCGTAGAGGCCTGTTGCACAGGATCCATAACACTGGAGGTCATCTTTGGCTCACCGGATAACTTCCGGAGCGAAGACCTGATCTTTGACATTGTCCCGTTCCGAAGTGGCTATCACGCACTACTCGGACGAACTGCTTTCGCCCGTTTCAATGCAGTCCCACACTACGCTTATCTAAAGCTTAAGATGCCTGGACCACGTGGCGTTATAACAGTCAATGGAAACATGGAGCGCTCCCTCCGCACAGAGGAGCATACCGCGGCCCTCGCGGCCGAGGTGCAGGGTGGCCTCGCTAAGCCGAAAACCACACTGGCAGTCAAGCCCCCGGACACTGTTAAACGAGTCTAGTCTACCCTGCAGAACGACAGTCCGGCTAATCTAGAGCTAGATTAACAATTCGGCCTCCGCCAATGCCCTAGCCTGATAGCGGCATACGTATCGCGCGTACATAACTACGCGTTAAAAATTCCATGTGCAAGGACGGAGGCATGCTAAACATATGGTTTATGGTACGGCTCGACCCCATCCGGACCTCCACATTGTTCCACCTTGTTCTTCTTGTTTTTATTTTCCAAGATGTCTACAACCCACATCAATCTCTAGTGGTAACATGGGCCTCCTTCTAGGCCCCTTATGCATTCTCGATTGTTGACTCTCAAGGGATGATACACCAGGGCGAAAAGCTACGCAGACGTGCGGCAGGGTGTCCAGAGGATCTTCAAGATCGTCCTTTTGCTTTTAGGACCTATATACAGCTTTCCCTTGTCTTCGGCATGTAAAATAGTCGTGATGCTTATCGTATCTTCTGTACAAATACGTCTCGACGTACTAATCAGATTATAATGGAAACAGTTTCTCGCCCAACCCTGTTCGCTGTTGGTTTGTTTTACAATCTGTTTTTCCCACTACACGTCTAAATTGGTATATTTACCTCGATGCGACCTAAATCGCCAGGGGCTCTATTAAAGCCTTATGTATCTTCAACCATAGAAAGTCCGAACACTCTCAGAGCACACTTTGGCGTCCCGGATACTGCATTATATGCATCGGCTCCGAATCACGTCTTTGGTCAATAGTTGGGTTGCCCGGCTCCTGTGCTTGCCACCTTACGTTCCGTTTTTTCGGCTAAGGTAGTAAAGGGAGAACTACTGCGATTGTGTTTCTGGCTAGCCCGGTCAAGCACCTCAGTAGAGAAAGCCGAAAACTGACTGTCGTGATGCGGCGAGAGCTGGTCAGCAATTCGTGACTTATTAAATCTCTAGCAATTTCTTCTGTATTACATGAAGGACTGGCCTTGTTCAGTCACGCGTCTAAGGTCAACTAAGTTCAATAGCCGAATGCGAACCAGGGGCTCCTTTACAACCCCATTGTCAAACTCCTATGGCTAAGTGAGAGTGGTAAAGCCACATAGTCTAATTGCCTCGTTCGCCGCACTAACACATCCTTTTCAAACCAAGACGTTGGGTCAAGTGTGATTATGTGCTATCCCGGACACCCCCGTATAGTACTACCTACGCGGGGGCTGAAGTCAATGACTAGCAAACTCTCAAAGATATAAACGGCTGCACAGGAGGAGAAGTAATTCAAAAATAACATGCATAAATATATTACAAAGGCCTCAGTTTATAATACAATGTTTGGGTAGCTCGGATACAGTTGCTCGGACACAGTTACTCGAACATAATATCCTTTGAACATTGGCCCTCTATCAAATGGGCACCCTCAAGGACATCCTCGAAGTAGCGCTCCGGCTTGCGGTGAGCCTTGTCACCGGGTGGACCTTCAACGGCCACACTGGCAGCCTTCATCTTGGCCCAGTGCATTTTGACATGGACAAAGGCCATCCACGCACCCCCAATGCATGCCGAGCGCTTCACCGCCTCTATTCGGGGCAAGGCGTCGCCTAGTCACGTGAACAGGCTGAAGTAGCTGCTTGGAATGGGTCCGGCGGGCCATAAACGGACTATGATGTCCTTCATGGCCGCACCGGACATCCTATGTAGCTGCGCCAGCTGCATCATCTGATTGTTCAACAACGCTGGTCGCTCCGGTGCCAAATATTGCGACCAGAATAGCTTCTCCATCGCGTTCCCGTCTTGGGATCCAAAATATTTGGCGGCATCGGCAGCACTCCTCGGGAGATCCGTGAAAGCATCTGGAGAACTCCACAGTCGATTTAGCAAAGCATATCTTCGACCGCTGAATATACACTGTAAAAGAAAAGGCTTACGAGTCACTATCTGTCCGGCGTGCTTGATTTCCTCGCGAGCAGCCCGGGACTCGGACCGTGCCTCCTTCGCAGCCTGAAGAGCCTTGTTGAGATCAGCCTTGTTGCTCTCCTCCAAGGACTCACACTTGGTGGCGGCCTCCTGGAGCGCTTGCTCTACTTCGGTCACCCTCGCGTTATACTTAAGGCAGGAGGCCTTTTCGGCCACCACATCCGCAGCCGCCTTCTCTACGGCTGCCTTGTTTACCCTCGCCTCCTTATTGGCTTCGGCAAGGGCACTCTTGAGGGCCTCGACCTCGGTCGCATGGCCTAAAATTGTTAATAGTTATCCATGACCTTAAAACTCTGAGTTTGCATTATAATTCAGGCTTGTAAGCGATCTTTTAAAAAGCATACCTTGGGCCTCATTGAATCGCTTGTTAATACGATCGATCTCATCATCAGCCAACTTCAGTTTCCGCCGGAGTTCGGAAACTTCCGTGTTCCTGGCCGAAGCTGCTAGCTGCGAAGCCTGTTTGCCAAAATAGACAAGTATGTTACCTCTGGAATATTCGACCCTTTGTCCGGCCCTTTCTTCAAAAACCCGAACGGAGTCTCAGGGGCTACTATCTATACATAGGTGTATGATTATACAGGCAAAAGCGACCATAGATATTGCATCACATACCTCAAAACCCGTTAGCAGGCTAGTGAACGCTTCATTTAGTCCACTTTTGGCAGACTGAACCTTTTCAACCACCGTACCCATCAAGGCACAATGTTCATCCATGATGGAAGCATGATGAAGTGCTTCCCTCAATGTACCCGACGCCTCCGGGTTAATGGAGGTCGTCGGTGGAGTCGGCACTCCCCCTCCCTTGAAGGGGGCTGCTCGCTCGACTCCGGAACCGTGTGGGTCTCTGGAGCGATATTCGGCTGGGGACCGGATTGATCCAGGCCCCCGTCGTCAGCTTCCATGGGGGTAGTATCCCCCATGTTTTCGGCAGCCGAGTCATTACCCTCTGGCACCGTTTTAGCAGCCTTCCGCATCTCCCCTGGCTTGGAGAAGTCCTTTGGGACAACACGTTGGTGTCATCCGTGGCTTGGGGCGGAGAGGCTCGCGGAGGCGTTTCTCTCTCCATCATCTCCGGCGCCAACGAGTTCCCCGAAGATGACGATTGTCGGGGGAGATCACAGGCTGGACTGAAAATACACAAATAAATTGATATCCCACGATTTGTAAAAGGTCGAATGTATGTATGGTATTTCTAAAAACTCATGATTCGGCAGGGGGCTTCGGCCTGAGGCGCCGCTCGGGGATGACCTCGGTGTTCGACTCTGAATCATCCGAAAGGGAGATCTTCCCCTTCTTGGACGCCTCCGCTTCTAGGTCCACGGACGCCCCCTCTTCTTCTCTCCCCCCTTGAGGGGAGAATTCCTGCCGTCCTCGTCTTCTTCATCTTCATCTCCCTCAGGGGAGGAGAGAACCTCGGTATCTTCGGCCGCTATGTCCAAAGTACCTTTACGGCAAAGGCCACTTCTGGCCTCCTTGCCCTTCTTCTTGGCCTTCTTCTCCGGTGCCTGGTATGGCGCCGGAACCAGCATCTTTGTCAGCAAAGGGATAGCCGGGTCTTCGGGTAGTGGAGCCGGACATTTGATCCGCTCTGCTTTCTTCAACCAGACCTGAAGAAGAAAAGAAGACTTAGCATACTCCTCGAATCTCCGAGTATATGCTATGTTTGGAAATCCAAAAACTTACTGGAGTGGCCGGGTGAGCACAGACGAGGACGAGATCTTTGGTCATGCCCAACCACGACTTCCGGGCCTTGAAAAACAGCTTCTAGATTTCTTCGTGCGTCGTACTGAAGAATCGTTGCAGGGTCTGGCCGGATTGAACTCCCACATATGGAGAGTCCGGTGCTGGCAGGGGAGAATCCGGCAAAAAAGCATCACCTGGATCACGTCGGTGAGGCTGGTGTTCTTCTCTATCACGCCCTTGATGTGCTTCTGCAGCGTCATCACCTCGTGGGATGATGCCCAGTCCAGGCCCTTCTTAACCGATGATGTGAGCCGCATTGGAGGCCCGAATTTGAATTCAGGAGTGGCAGCCCACGCGGCGTCGTGAGGCTCTGTGACATAGAACCACTCATGTTGCCATCCCTTCACGGTCTCCACGAAGGCCCCCTGGGGCCAAGTGACATTGGGGAGCTTTTTCACCATAGCGCTGCCGCACTCCGCATGTTGACCGTCAACCACTTTCGGCTTCACGTTGAAGACCTTGAGCTATAATCCGAAGTGGGGGGGCGATGGAGGAACGCCTCACACACGACAATGAAACACCGAGATGTGGAGGAAGGAATTTGGGGCTAAATCATGAAAGTCTAGCCCGTAATAGAACATGAGCCCGCGAACAAAAAGGTGGAGAGGAAACCCTAGTCCGCGGAGAAAGTGGGGGATGAGTACAACCCTCTCATTGGGCTCTGGAGTGGGGATGACCTGCTTCTTAACAGGGAGCCGATGGGCGATTTCCTTGGCTAAGTACCCCGCTTCCCGAAGTTCCTTGATATTCTCCTCCGGGACGGAGGAGGCCATCCACTTGCCCTGCGCTCCAGATCCGGACATGGCTAGAGTGTTAGCTGGGGGCGGAAGGGGTTGAAGTTGGGGCGCTAGAGCTCGAGGATGGATGGGCTGAGGAGGAAGAAGGCATGGGGTAAAAAGGTGGATCCCAATCTTCTTATAAAGGCAGTGAATATCGAGCGTCCCCCCACGAGCCTTAAAACCTGCCTATTCCCCAGGGGTCTGGAAAATGGCATGGTTGGATTACCCAAACCCGTATTGATGAGAATCCCGTAATAAGGGGACACGATCTCTGCTTTGACAAGACGTGTCGATGAAACCCATGCCTCAAAATGCGAAGCGGGAGGATGAAAAATGGTTCGAAATAATAATAAGGCTAGAACACAACGCCTTGCCGAAAGAGCTGTCAGAAGACATGACCTATTTTTGTTTAAGTATTCTGCCCTTGTGGTTCAGGGTTGTAACTATTGTACAAAGCCGGATATATTTCTTTTGATCAACTACTTTGGAGTATTCGAAGGAGGAACCCGCCTTGCAATGCCGAAGACAATCTGTGCGTCGGACCCATCGTCATTGAAGCCTGGTTCAGGGGCTACTGAGGGAGTCCTGAATTAGGGGGCCCCAGGCGTCCAGGCTATGTGACATGGGCCGGACTAGTGGGCCATAAATATACAAGATGGAAGGCTTCCCCCCGTGTCTGGATGGGACTCTCTGTAACCCGACTCTGTATAACCCTAGTCCCCTCCGGTGTCTATATAAACCGGAGGGTTAGTCCGTAGAGGCAATCACAATCATACAGGCTAGACATCTAGGGTTTAGCCATTACGATCTCGAGGTAGATCAACTCTTGTAACCCCTATACTCATCAAAGTCAATCAAGCAGGAAGTAGGGTATTACCTCCATCAAGAGGGCCCGAACCTGGGCAAACATCGTGTCCCCTGCCTCTTGTTACCTTCGATCCTCAGACACACAGTTCGGGACCCCCTACCCGAGATCGACCGGTTTTGACACCGACAATGATCCCTCACTAAATTTCAAGGTATAAGAGTTCTCCTCGAGTATGCACCATTGCGACAGTTCGTCGTGCCGAGACACCACGTGATGATCGGGTGTGATAAGCTCTACGTTCACATACAACGGGTGCAAGACAGTTTTGCACGTGCAGAATACTCGGGTTAAACTTGACGAGCCTAGCATATACAAATATGGCCTCGGAATACTGAGACCGAAAGGTTGAACATGAATCATATAGTAGATATGATCCACATAGAGATGTTCACCATTGAAAACTACTCCATCTCACGTGATGATCGAACATGGTTTAGTTGATATGGATCACGTGATCATTTAGATGACTAGAGGGATGTCTATCTAAGTGGGAGTTCATTAATAATATGATTAATTGAACTTAAATTTATCATGAACTTAGTCCTGATAGTTTTTGCATATCTATGTTGTTGTAGATCAATGGCCCGTGCTACCGTTCCCTTGAATTTTAATGCGTTCCTAGAGAAAGCTAAGTTGAAAGATGATGGTAGCAACTACACAGACTGGGTCCATAACTTGAGGATTATCCTAATTGCTGCACAGAATAATTACGTCCTGGAAGCACCGCTAGGTGCAAGGCCTGCTGCAAGAGCAACTCCGGACATTGTGAACGTCTAGCAAGCTAAATCTGATGACTACTCGATAGTTCAGTGTGCCATGCTTTACGACTTAGAATCGGGACTTCAGAGATGTTTTGAACGTCATGGAGCATATGAGATGTTCCAAGAGTTGAAGTTAATATTTCAAGCAAATGCCCGAGTTCAGAGATATGAAGTATCCAACAAGTTCTATAGCTGCAAGATGGAGGAGAATAGTTCTGTCAGCGAACACACACTCAGAATGTCTGGGTACCATAACCACTTGACTCAGCTGGGAGAATCTTCCTGATGATAGTGTCATTGACAGAGTTCTTCAATCACTGCCACCAAGCTATAAAGGCTTCGTGATGAACTATAATATGCAAGGGATGAACAAGACGATTCCCGAGCTCTTCACAATGCTAAAGGCTGTGGAGGTAGAAATCAAGAAGGTGCATCAAGTGTTGATGGTTAACAAGACCACTAGTTTCAAGAAGAAGGGCAAAGGGAAGAAGGGGAACTTCAAGAAGAATAGCAAGCAAGTTTCTACTCCCGGGAAGAAGCCCAAGTCTGGACCTAAGCCTAAAACTGAGTGCTTCTACTGCAAAGGGACTGGTCACTGGAAGCGGAACTTCCCCAAGTATTTGGCGGATAAGAAGGATGGCAAAGTGAAAGGTATATTTGATATACATGTTATTGGTGTGTACCTTACTAATGTTCGTAGTAGCGCCTGGGTATTTGATACTGGTTCTGTTGCTCATATTTGCAACTCGAAACAGGGGCTACGGATTAAACAAGATTGGCTAAGGACAAGGTGACGATGCGTGTCGAAAATGGTTCCAAGGTCTATGTGATCACCGTCGGCACGCTACCTCTACCTCTACCTTCGGGATTAGTTTTAGACCTGAATAATTGTTATTTGGTGTCAGCTTTGAGCATGAAACATTATATCTGGATCTTGTTTGATGCGAGACGGTTATTCATTTAAATCAGAGAATAATGGTTGTTCTATTTATATGAGTAATATCTTTTATGGTCATGCACCCTTGATGAGTGGTCTATTTATGTTGAATCTCGATCGTAGTGATACACATATTGATAATATTGAAGCCAAAAGATGCAAAGTTAATAATGATAGTGCAACTTATTCGTGGCACTGCCGTTTAGGTCATATTGGTGTAAAGCGATGAAGAAACTCCATGCTGATGGGCTTTTGGAATCACTTGATTATGAATCACTTGATGCTTGCCGAACCATGCCTCATGGGCAAGATGACTAAGACTCCATTCTCCAGAACAATGGAGCGAGCAACTGACTTATTGGAAATAATACATACTGATGTATGCGGTCCGATCAGTGTTGAGGCTCACGCCGGGTATCGTTATTTTATGACCTTCATAGATGATTTGAGAAGATATGGGTATATGTACTTAATGAAACATAAGTCTGCAACATTTGAGAAGTTCAAAGAATTTCAGAGTGAAGCAGAAAATCATCGTAACAAGAAAATAAAGTTTCTACGATCTGATCGTGGAGGCAAATATTTGAGTTACGAGTTTGGTCTTCATTTGAAACAATGTGGAATAGTTTCGCAACTCACGCCACCTAGAACACCACAACGTAATGGTGTGTCCGAACATCATAACCGTACTTTATTAGATATGGTGCGATCTATGATGTCTCTTACCGATTTACCACTATCGTTTTGGGGTTATGCTTTAGAGACGCCTCCATTCACGTTAAATAGGGCACCATCTAAATATGTTGAGATGACACCATATGAACTGTGGTTTGGCAAGAAACTGATGACCCACAAGTATAGGGGATCTATCATAGTCCTTTCGATAAGTAAGAGTGTCGAACCCAACGAGGAGCAGAAGGAAATGATATATTCTCTGCAAGCACTGAAATTATCGGTAACAAATAGTTTTGTGATGAGGTAATTTGTAACGAGTAACAAGTAACAAAAGTAAACAAGGTGCAGCAAGGTGGCCCAATCCTTTTTCTAGCAAAGGACAAGCCTGGACAAACTCTTATATAAAGGAAAACGCTCCCGAGGACACATGGGAATTATCGTCAAGCTAGTTTTCATCATGCTAATATGATTTGCGTTCGTTACTTTGATAATTTGATATGTGGGTGGACTGGTGCTTGGGTACTGCCCTTCCTTGGACAAACATCCCACTTATGATTAACCCCTCTCGCAAGAATCCACAACTATGAAAGAAGAATTAAGGTAAACCTAACCATAGCATGAAACATGTGGATCCAAATGAGCCCCTTATGAAGCAACGCATAAACTAGGGTTTAAGCTTCTGTCACTCTAGCAACCCATCATCTACTTATTACTTCCCAATGCCTTCCTCTAGGCCCAAACAATGGTGAAGTGTCATGTAGTCGACGTTCACATAACACCACTAGAGGAAAGACAACATACATCTCATCAAAATATCCAACGAATACCAAATTCACATGACTACTTATAACAAGACTTCTCCCATGTCCTCAGGAACAAACGTAACTACTCACAAATCATATTCTTGTTCATAATCAGAGGGGTATTAATATGCATAAAGGATCTGAACATATGATCTTCCACCGAACAAACCAACTAGCATCAACTACAAGGAGTAATCAACACTACTAGCAACCCACAGGTATCAATATGAGGTTTTGGGACAAAGATCGGATACAAGAGATGAACTAGGGTTTGAGAGGAGATGGTGCTAGTGAAAATGTTGCTGAAGATTGACCCCCTCCCAATGAGAGGATTGATGGTGATGACTATGGTGACGATTTCCCCCTCCCGGAGGGATGTTTCCCCGGCAGAACAGCTCCACCGGAGCCCTAGATTGGTTTCGCCAGGTTCCGTCTCGTGACGGCGGCACTTCGTCCCGAAAGCTTCCTTCTGATTTTTTCCAGGGCAGAAGACACCTTATACCAGAAGTTGGGCATCGAGGGGGGGGGGTGCCAGGTGGTCCACGAGGCAGGGGGCGTGCCCAGGGGGTAGGGCGCGCCCTCCACCCTCGTGGACGGTGGGTGGCCTGCCTCTGGTGCTTTCTTCGCCTGATATTTTTAATATATTCCAAAACTGACTTTCGTGGAGTTTCAGGACCTTTGGAGTTGTGCAGAATAGGTCTCTAATATTTGCTCCTTTTCCAGCCCAGAATTCCAGCTGCCGACATTCTCCCTCTTCATGTAAACCTTGTAAAATAAGAGAGAAAAGGCATAAGTATTGTGACATAATGTGTAATAACAACCCATAATGCAATAAATATCGATATAAAAGCATGATGCAAAATGGACGTATCAACTCCCCCAAGCTTAGACCTCGCTTGTCCTCAAGCGGAAGCCGATATCGAAAAATATGCCCACATGTTTAGAGATAGAGGTGTCGATAAAATAAAATACGGACATGACGGCATCATGATCATTCTTAAAACAGCAACATATATATATATATATATATATATATATATATATATTGTCATATGATTTCTTATGCTAAAGTAACAATCTATTCACAATGTAAAGTGTGAATCAGAAACTTCATTGAAAACTAAACTATAATCTCAGTCATTGAAGCAATTGCAATTTATCATAACATCGGAAAGAGTCAATATAAGAGCTTTTCAGCAAGTCCACATACTCAACTATCTTTTAGTCTTTCACAATTGCTAACACTCACGCAATACTTATGGGTATGAAGTTTTAATCGGACATAGAGAATGATAGGGGCTTATAGTTTTGCCTCCCAACCTTTTACCTCAAGGGTAACGTCAACAATAATGCTTTATGAAAACCCACATCCAATTGGATATATATATCAGGATCTTTCCAACACATAGTGCTTGCGAAAACATAAAGTGTAAAAAGGAAAGGTGAAGATCACCATGAATCTTGTATAAGGTATAAGACAAGAATAAAAGATAGGCCCTTCGCAGAGGTTGTCATGTGCTTTTATGGTTGGATGCACAAAATCTTAATGCAAAGGAAAGTCACTTTATATTGCCACTTGTGATAGGGACCTTTATTATGCAGTCTGTCGCTTTTATTTCTTCCATATCACAAGCTCGTATAAAGTTTATTTTCTCCACACTAATAGATCATACATATTTAGAGAGCAATTTTTATTGCTTGCAACAATGACAACTTACTTTAAGGATCTTACTCAATCCATAGGTAGGTATGGTGGACTCTCATGGCAAAATTGGGTTTAAGGATATTTGGAAGCACAAGTAGTATCTCTACTTGGTACAAAGAATTTGGCTAGCATGAGGGGGAAAGGCAAGCTCAACATGTTGGATGATCCATGACAATATAATTTATTTCGGATATGAGAAAACATAACCCATTACGTTGTCTTCCTTGTCCAACATCAACTTTTTAGCATGTCATTATTTAATGAGTGCTCACAATCATAAAAGATGTCCAAGATAGTATATTTATATGTGAAAACCTCTCTTTCTTTATTACTTCCTATTAATTGCAACAATGACCAAAACTATGTTTGTCAACTCTCAACAACTTTTATTCATCATACTCTTTATATGTGAAATCATTACTCTCCATAATATCAATATGATCTTTTTATTTCTTTTTATTCTTTATTTTATTCCCTCAAGATCATAGCAAGATAGAAAAGCCCTCAACTCAAAACTAATCTTTATTATATATAGCTCACGGACTCGATTACATCGAAGGATCATAAAGCAAAACTCGAAACTAGATCATACTAAAACTTTATTCTACTATATCAAGATATTACCAAAAGGATCGAACTAAGAAAAACGGTAAAGATAGGAGTGTGATGGTGATACGATACCGGGGCACCTCCCCCAAGCTTGGCTGTTGCCAAGGGGAGTGCCCATACCCATGTATTTATGTCTCTTTCTTCGAAGGTGGTGATGATGGAGTTGTTGATGATGTAGGCTTGTCGTCCATCTTCCAGGGCATAGGCTCACCATCATAGAAGGATGATCGAGTCTCCGAGATCCTCAAATCTGCAGCCAAACTCATCCTCTTGAATCTATATTCATACTCACAGTTTTGGTTTTGCAGGTCATAGATCTGGGCTTGGAGATGCTTGATTTTCTCGTGAAGCTTGAAGATGGTCTCCCCAATGTTCTTGGCATCCAGCTTGTGGTTGTTGGTGAACTCCGCGATCATCATGTGGTTGGCGTTGAGTCCGCATTCCACCATCCCCTGGCACTTGAAAACTGGTTGCTCCATTGCTTCAAGTCTTGTCTGCACGCTTCTGGTCCTCCTTGGTCCCTCAACATCACGGATGTGCAGCACCCCCTCACACATCTCAATGGTTTGAGGGTGTTGCAGAACCTCCGCGAGGTAGGGTTTGATGACCTTCTCGAAAAACTTGTCCTTGGGGGTGCTCGAAGACGTCATGGTGATCTAGATCTGTCAGAAGAACAGCTCGAAACAAAAATAGAGGATATTTGCGTGGTACGGTGGTCAAAACCTTCGGGAGATTATATAATGAATTTTTACCGACCAAAAGAAGTATCGTGCAAGAAAATGGAGTCCGGAGGGCACACGGGGTGCCCATGAGCCAGGGGGCGCGCCCAGGGGGTAGGGTGCGCCCTCCACCCTCGTGGATGCCTCGTGTCCCTTTCAGACTACTTCTTATTTTCCTATTTTCTTAAATATTCCAAAACGGAGAAAAATTGCCATTAGAACTGTTTTGGAGTCGGTTTACTTACCGTACCACATACCTATTCCTTTTCGGAGTCTAAAACGTTTTGGAAAGTGTCCCTTATGTATTCCTCCGGGGTTACGGTTTCAATAATATTAGTTTCAACATTTATGGGATTACCTGAGATATAATGTTTGATTCTTTGGCCGTTCACCACCTTTGGATTTGTGCCTTCGAAGTTGTTGATTTTTATGGCACTGGAATGATAGACCTCCTCGATAACATAAGGGCTTTCCCATTTGGAGAGAAGTTTTCCTGCAAAAAATCTTAAATGAGAGTTGTATAGCAGAACATAATCACCTACATTAAACTCACACTTTTGTATCCTTTTGTCATGCCATCTTTTAACCTTTTCTTTAAATAGTTTGGCATTCTCATAGGCCTGGGTTCTCCACTCATCAAGTGAGCTAATGTCAAATAGTCTCTTCTCACCGGCAATTTTGAAATCATAATTGATCTCTTTAATGGCCCAATATGCCTTATGTTCTAGTTCTAGAGGTAAGTGACATGCTTTTCCATAAACCATTTTATACGGAGACATACCCATAGGATTTTTATATGCAGTTTTATAGGCCCATAATGCAACCAATTCTTTCTAGATCTATTAACAGTCTTTTGCAAAATTAATTTAATCTCCCTATTACTTAGTTATACTTGACCACTAGATTGTGGATGGTATGGAGATGCAATTCTATGATTAACATCGTACTTAGCAAGAATTTTACGAAAAGCACCATGAATAAAATGTGAACCACCATCAGTCATTAAGTATCTAGGGACTCCAAACCTCGAAAAAATAACTTCTTTAAGCATCTTAATAGAGGTGTTATGATCAGCACTACTAGTTGGAATAGCTTCTACCCACTTAGTAACGTAATCAACAACAACTAAAATATGTGTATACCCATTAGAGGAAGGAAATGGTCCCATATAATCAAAGCCCCAAACATCAAATGGTTCAATAACAAGTGAATAGTTCATAGGAATTTCTTGATGTCTACTAATATTACCAATTCTTTGACATTCATCACAAGACAAGACAAACTTACGAGCATCTTTAAAAAGAGTAGGTCATTAAAAACCGGATTGCAATACCTTATGCGCAGTTCTATCTCCAGCATGGTGTCCTCCATAAGCCTCGGAGTGACACTTGCGTAGGATCTGTTCCTGTTCATGCTCAGGTACACAACGTCTAATAACACCATCTACTCCTTCTTTATAAAGGTGTGGGTCATCCCAGAAGTAATGTCTTAAATCATAGAAAACCTTTTTCTTTTGCTGGTATGTGAAACTAGGTGGTATAAGTTTAGCAACAATGTAATTGGCATAATCAGCATACCATGGAGCAGTACGAGAAGCATTTATGATAGCTAATTGTTCATTAGGGAAGCTATCATCAATAGGTAGTGGGTCACCAAGAACATTATCTAACCTAGGAAAGTTGTCTGCAACGGGGTTCTTAGCTCCCTTTCTATCAATATGTAAATCAAATTCTTGTAGCAAGAGAACCCATCTAATAAGTCTATGTTTAGCATCTTTCTTTTCCATAAGATATTTAATAACAACATGATCGGTGTGTACAGTTACTTTAGAATCAACAATATAAGGTCTGAACTTATCACAAGCAAATACAACTGCTAAAAATTATTTTTCAATAGTAGCATAATTTCAATGGGCACTGTCTAGAGTTTTACTAGCATATTGGATAACATTTAATTTCTTATCAAGTCTTTGTCCTAGAACAGCACCTACAACATAATCACTATCATCACACATAATTTCAAAGGGTAAATTCCAATCAGGTGGCTGAACAATAGGTGTGCAGAAATCAAGGCTTTCTTAAGTATTTCAAATGCTTCTACACAATCATCATCAAAGACAAAAGGAACATCTTTTTGTAAGAGATTAGTCAGAGGCCTAGAAATTTTTTAGAAGTCTTTAATGAACCTCCTATAAAAACCGGCATGACCAAGGAAACTTCTTATACCTTTAATGTCCTCAGGACACGGCATCTTTTCAATAGCATCAACTTTAGCTTTATCAACTTCAATACCTCTTTCAGAAATTTTATGCCCCAAGACAATACCTTCATTAACCATAATGTGGCACTTCTCCCAATTTAAGACAAGATTAGTTTCTTCACATCTCTGCAAAACTCGGTCAAGGTTGCTTAAGCAATCATCAAAAGAAGTCCATACACGGAGAAATCATCCATGAAAACCTCAACAATATTTTCACAAAAGTCAGAGAATATAGCAGTCATACATCTTTGAAAGGTAGCAGGTGCATTACATAAACCAAAAGGCATACGTCTATAAGCAAAGGTACCGAAAGGGCAAGTAAAAGTGGTCTTTTCCTGATCCTCCTTTGACGCAGGTATTTGAGAGAAACCGGAATAACCGTCTGGAAAGCAAAAAATGTGTATGTTTGGATAATATTTCTAGCATTTGATCAATAAAAGGTAAAGGGTAATGATATTTTCTAGTAGATTTATTCAATTTGCAGAAATCAATTACCATTCTATAGCGTGTAACAATTCTTTGTGAAATCAATTTATAAGAAAAATTGCTTAAGATTGATGAGTTGGCTAGGAACATGGATAGAATTTCTCTTGATGTTGATTCTTTGAAACTTAGATCTATTCCACCTAAACTTGACATCAACAAGTCTCTCAAAGCCATGAGAATTTCCATTGATGAGTGCAAAGAAAGAACCGCTAGGATGCGTGCTAAAAAAGATTGCTTTGTGAAAGCGTGTTCTTCTAGTTTTCATGATAATAATGATGAAGATCTATAAGTGATTGATGTGACTCCTATTAAATCTTTGTTTTCGAATATGAATCTTGATAAAGATGGGACTGGAGATGAGTCAACTTTACTTAAAAGGTGTCCCAATAATTCAAAGTTTTTTCTTGATGCAAAAATTAATAAAAGTGGGATTTAAGAGGTCAAAACTTTACATAGCAATGACCCACTATTTTGGATTTCAAGGAATTTAATTATGATAATTTCTCTTTGATAGATTTTATTTCCTTGTTGCAATCCGTGTTAAATTCTCCTCATGCTTATAATCAAAACAAAGCTTTTACTAAACATATCGTTGATGCTTTAATGCAATCTTATGAAGAAAAGCTTGAACTAGAAGTTTCTATCCCTAGAAAAATTTATGATGAGTGGGAACCTACTATTAAAATTAAGATTAAAGATCATGAATGTTATGCTTTATGTGATTTGGGTACTAGTGTTTCCACGATCCTAAAAACTTTGTGCGATGTGCTAGGTTTCCGTGAATTTGATGATTGTTCGCTAAATTTGCATCTTGCGGATTCCACCATTAAGAAACCTATGGAAATGATTAATGATGTTCTTATTGTTGCAAATAGGAACTATGTGCCCGTGGATTTCATTGTTCTTGATATAGATTGCAATCCTACATGTCCTATTATTCTTGGTAGACCTTTCCTTAGAACGATTGGTGCAATTATAAACATGAAAGAAGGAAATATTAGATTCCAATTTCCGTTAAGGAAAGGCATGGAACACTTTCCTAGAAAGAAAATTAAATTGCCTTATGAATCAATTATGAGAGTCACTTATGGATTGCATACCAAAGATGACAATACCTAGATCTATTCTTGTTTTTATGCCTAGCTAGGGGTGTTAAACGATAGCGCTTGTTGGGAGGCAACCAAATTTTATTTTTGTTATTTGATTTTTGTTACTGTTTAGTAATAAATAATTCATCTAGCCTCTGTGTAGATGTGGTTTTATGTTTTAATTAGTTTTTGTGCCAAGTAGAACCTTTGGGAGGACATGGGTGAAGTCTTTGCAATCTTGCTGTAAAAAACAGAAACTTTTGCGCTCACGAGATTAGATGCCATTTTTTACTGGATAGTTCTTTCAGATTGATTCTTTTTGCAGATGATTAATAGACAAATTCCTCACGTCCAACAATTTATTTCGGAATTTTTGGAGTTACAGAAGTATTCGTTTGATACAGATTGCTACAGACTTTTCTGTTTTGACAGATTCTGTTTTTCGTGTGTTGTTTGCTTATTTTGATGAATTTATGAGTAGTATCGGGGGGTATGAACCATAGAGAAGTTGGAATACAGTAGGTTTAACACCAATACAAATAATAATGAGTTTATTACCTTAAAGTGGTGGTTTGTTTTCTTATACTAACGGAGCTCATGAGATTTTCTGTTTAAGTTTTGTGTTGTGAAGTTTTCAAGTTTTTGGGTAAAGATTTGATTGATTTTGGAATAAGGAGTGGCAAGAGCCTAAGCTTGGGGATGCCCAAGTCATACCAAGGTAAAATTCAAGGAAAACCAAAAGCCTAAGCTTGGGGATGCCCCAGAAGGCATCCCCTCTTTCGTCTTCGTCTATCGGTAACTTTACTTGAGGCTATATTTTTATTCACCACATGATATGTGTTTTGCTTGGAGCCTCTTGTATGATTTGAGTCTTTGCTTTTTAGTTTACCAAAATCATCCTTGCTGTACACACCTTTTAGAGAGACACACATAAATCAGAATTTATTATAATACTCTATGTGCTTCACTTATATCTTTTGAGCTAGATAGTTTTGCTCTAGCGCTTCACTTATATCTTATAGAGCACGGTGGTGGTTTTATTTTATAGAAATTATTGATCTCTCATGCTTCACTTATATTATTTTGAGAGTCTTTTAGAACAGAATGGTAATTTGCTTTGGCTATAAAATTAGTCCTAATATGATGAGCATCGAAGATGGGTATAACAAAAACTATCATATAAAGTGCATTGAATACTATGAGAAGTTTGATTCCTTATGATTATTTTGAGATATGAAGATGGTAATATTAGAGTCATGCTAGTTGAGTAGTTGTGAATTTGAGAGATACTTGTATTAAAGTTTGTGATTCCCATAGCATGCACGTATGGTGAACCGTTATGTGATGAAGTCGGAGCATGATTTATTTATTGATTGTCTTCCTTATAAGTGGCGGTCGGGGACGAGCGATGGTCTTTTCCTACCAATCTATCCCCCTAGGAGCATGCGCGTAGTAATTCGTTTCGATAACTAATAGACTTTTGCAATAAGTATGTGAGTTCTTTATGACTAATGTTGAGTCCATGGATTATACGCACTCTCACCCTTCCACCATTGCTAGCCTCTCTAATACCGCGCACCTTTTGCCGGTATCATACACCCACCATATACCTTCCTCAAAACAGCCACCATACCTACCTATTATGGCATTTCCATAGCCATTCCGAGATATATTGCCGTGCAACTTTCCACCATTCCGTTTATTATGACACGCTCCATCATTGTCATATTGCTTTGCATGATCATGTAGCTGACATCGTATTTGTGGCAAAGCCACCATTCATGATTTTCGTACATGTCACTCTTGATTCATTGCACATCCCGGTACACCGCCGGAGGCATTCACATAGAGTCATATTTTTTTCTAAGTATTGAGTTGTAATTCTTGAGTTGTAAGTAAATAGAAGTGTGATGATCATCATTATTAGAGCATTGTCCTAGTGAGGAAAGGATGATGGAGACTATGATTCCCCCACAAATCGGGATGAGACTTGATAACCCACAAGTATAGGGGATCAACTGTAGCCTCTTTCAATAAGTAAGAGTGTCGAACCCAACGAGGAGCTAAAGGTAGAATAAATATTCCCTCAAGTTCTATCGACCACCGATACAACTCTACGCACGCTTGACGTTCGCTTTACCTAGAACAAGTATAAAACTAGAAGTACTTTGTAGGTGTTGTGGGATAGGTTTTCAAGATAATAAAGAGCACGTAAATAAAAACTAGGGGCTGTTTAGATAAAGAAGCAATAAAGTTAGTATAGCGAGTGTGGAAAAGTGGTGGTAGGAGTTGCGAAATTGTCCCTAAGCAATTGAGTACTTTACTAGACCGATAGCAAGTTTTATGTGGGAGAGGCCACTGCTAGCATGTCATCCCTGACTTGGAATTCTATGCACTTATGATTGGAACTATTAGCAAGCATCCTCAACTACTAACATTCATTAAGGTAAAACCCAACCATAGCATTGAGATATATTGGTCCCCCTTCAATCCTGTATGCATCAATTTCTATGCTAGGTTGAAACTTCTGCCACTCTTGCCCTCCAATACATAGTCTTATCAACATACAACTAACCCTATGGTGTGATCCACGCGTGCGCTCGTATGATGGGCACCAAAGGATAGCAACATAACCACAAGCAAATTAAACCAATCATAGCAATTCACCAATTACCGATAGGATAACGAAAATCTACTCAGACATCATAGGATGGCAACACATCATTGGATAATAATATGAAGCATAAAGCACCATGTTCAAGTAGAGGGTACAGCGGGTTGCGGGAGAGTGGACCGCTGTAGATAGATGGGGGAAGGTGATGGAGATGTTGGTGAAGATGACGGAGGTGTTGGTGTAGATTGCGGTGACGATGATGGCCCAGGCAGCGTTCCGGCGCCACCGGAAGAGAGGGGGAGAGGGCCCCCCTTCTTCTTCTTCTTCTTCTTCCCTGACCTTCTCCCTAGATGGGAGAAGGGTTTCCCCTCTGGTCCTTGGCTTCCATGGCATGGGAGGGGCGAGATCCCCTCCGATATTGGATCTATCTCTCTGTCTCTCTCTGTTTCTGCGTTCCACATTCTGCCCTTTCACCGTTTCTTAAATTCCCGGAGATCCGTAACTCCGATTGGGCTGAAATTTGGACACGATTTTTATCCGGATATTGGCTTTCTTACGGCTAAAGAAGGGCAACAACCGCCTTACGGAGTGGCCACGAGGGCCCAGGGCGCGCCTGACCCCCTGGGGCGCGCCCCTCACCCTCGTGGGCCCCTCGGGCATCGTCTCGCGTTGATTCCACTTCCCAAAATTCACATATATTCCAGAAAAAATCTCTGTCAGTTTTTATCCCGTTTGGACTCCGTTTGATATGGATTTTCTGCAAAACAAAAAACATGCAACAAACAGGAACTGGCACTGGGCACTGGATCAATATGTTAGTCCCAAAAATAGTGTAAAAAGTTGCCAAAAGTGTATGAAAGTTGTATAATATTGGCATGGAACAATAAAAAATTATAGATACGACGGAGACGTATCAGCATCCCCAAGATTAATTCCTGCTCGTCCTCGAGTAGGTAAATGATAAAAAAGATAATTTTTTATGTGGAATGCTACCTAGCATAATCTTGATCCTGTAATCTAATCATGGCATGAATATTAAGACACGAGTGATTCAAAGCAATAGTCTATCATTTGACATTAAGACAATAATACTTCAAGCATACTAATAAAGCAATCATGTCTTTTCAAAAGAACATGGCCAAAGAAAGTTAACCCTACAAAATCATATGGTCTGGCTATGCTCCATCTTCACCACACAAAATATTCAAATCATGCACAACCCCGATGACAAGCTAAGAAATTGTTTCATACTTTTGACGTTCTCAAACCTTTTCAACTTTCACGCAATACATGAGCGTGAGCCATGGACATAGCACTATAGGTGGAATAGAATATGATGGTGGAGGTTGTGTGCAGAAGACAAAAAGGGAGAAAGTGTCACATCGACGCGGCTAATCAACGGGCTATGGAGATGCCCATCAATTGATGTCAATGCGAGGAGTAGAGATTGCCATGCAACAGATGCACTAGAGCTATAAGTGTATGCAAGCTCAAATTGAAACTAAATGGGTGTGCATCCAACTTGCTTGCTCATGAAGACCTAGGGCATTTGAGGAAGCCCATCGTTGGAATATATAGGCCAAGTTCTATAATGAAAATTCCCACTAGTATATGAAAGTGATAACTCAAGAGACTCTCTATATGAAGAACATGGTGCTACTCTGAAGCACAAGTGTGGTAAAAGGATATTAACATTGCCCCTTCTCTCTTTTCTCTCATTTTTTTATTTTTTTCTCTTTTTTTTCCTTTTTTTCTTTTTTTGTAGGCTTCTTTGGCCTCTCTCTTTTTTTTGGGGGAGGGGGGGGGCTTCTTTGGCCACTTTTATTTTGATAACCTCACATGGTACAATGTTCTAATAATGATGATCATCACACTTTTATTTACTTACAACTCGATACTAGAACAAAGATATGACTCTATATGAATGCCTACAGCGGTGTACCAGGATGTGCAATGATCTAGCGTAGCAATGAAATCAAAAAATGGACAAGCCATGAAAACATCATGCTAGCTATCTTATGATCATGCAAAGAAATATGACAATAAATGATCAAGTCATGTATATGATGATCATGTAAGTTGCATGGAAATATATCTCGAAATGGCTATGGAAATGCCATGATAGGTAGGTATGGTGGCTGTTTTGAGGAAGATATAAGGAGGCTCATGTGTGATAGAGCGTATCTTATCACGGGGTTTGGACGCACCAGCAAAGTTTGCACCAACTCTCGAGGTGAGAAAGGGCAATGCACGGTACCGAAGAAGCTAGCAATGATGGAAGGGTGAGAGTGCGTATAATCTATGGACTCAACATTAGTCATAAAGAACTCACATACTTATTGCAAAAATCTATTAGTCATCAAAACAAAGTACTACGCGCATGCTCCTAGGGGGATAGATTGGTAGGAAAAGACCATCGCTCGTCCCCGACCGCCAGTCATAAGGAAGACAATCAATAAATACATCATGCTCCAACTTCGTTACATAACGGTTCACCATACGTGCATGCTACGGGAATCACAAACTTCAACACAAGTATTTCTAGAATCCACAACTACCCACTAGCATGACTCTAATATCACCATCTTTATATTTCAAAACTATTGCAAGGAATCAAACATATCATATTAGTGATCTACAAATTTTATGTAGGATTTTATGACTAACCATGTGAATGACCAGTTCCTGTCATCTCTCTAAATATATATAAGTGAAGCAAGAGAGTTTAATTATTTCTACAAAAGATATGCCCATGCTCTAACAAATATAAGTGAAGCAAAATATCATTCTACAAATGGCGGTTTTCTATGTGAAGAGAAATAGGCAATCCAAACTTCAAATGATATAAGCGAAGCACATGAATCATTCTATAAAGCCGTACTCAAAGGATATAAGTGAAGTGCAAAGAGCATTCTATAAATCAACCAAGGACTATCTTATACCAGCATGGTACATAAAAGAAAAGTGAAAACTAAATGCAAAAGACGCTCCAAGATTTGCACATATCACATGAACGAAACAAATCCGAAAACATACCGATACTTGTTGAAGAAAGATGGGATGCCTTCCGGGGCATCCCCAAGCTTAGACGCTTGAGTCTCCTTGAATATTTACTTGGGGTGCCTTGGGCATCCCCAAGCTTGAGCTCTTGCCTCTCCTCCTTCTCCTCACATCGAGACCTCCTCGATCTTCGAACACTTCATCCACACAAAACTCAACAAAAAGCTCGGTAAGATCCGTTAGTATAATAAAGCAAATCACTACTCTAAGTACAGTTGTAAACCAATTCTCATTTTGTTTTTGCAATTTAGCTACTGTAATATAAATTTTCCATGGCTTAATCCACTGATAAGAATCGATAGTTTCATCAAAGCAAGCAAACTATGCATCAAAAATAGAATCTGTCTTAAACAGGACAGTCTGTAGTAATCTGAACATTCACCATACCTCTGGTACTCCAAAAATTCTGAAATAATTAGGAAAAATAAAAAAATTGTATAGAAAGACAGTGCAAAAAGTTTCAGAACCGTTTGATGTTCCAGTAAAAAATGTAAAATCACGCACTACAGCCAAAGTTTCTGTTCTGCACCGCACAAACCAACAAGTACTCTAAAACATCCTAAAGGCAAACCTTGGCACATTATTTTTATTTTTAAACTTTATTAAAGCAGAAAACAGAAATAAATGACTCTCTAAAACTTCCGGGTTGTCTCCCTGGCAGCGCTTTCTTTAAAGCCATTAAGCTAGGCATATAGTGCCCAAGTAATGGATCCACCCGGATCCCAAGGTATATCAAAGCCAATTTTAATTAACAATGATTTGTGATTTAGTAGTGAGCACAAAGTAACATATATCATGCAATGACGAAGTCTAACTCTCTTCCTATGCATAGGCATGTCATAAAAGAACAATTCATGCACACCTAGTAAAGGCCAATGCATAGTATAAACAGTTTCTTGCAATTTTATCGTGTGGGAAACATAGAGAGGTGGAGGTATAGTTCCTCTCTCATAATAATTGCAAGTAGGAGCAGCAAGCACATGCATATTGTATCTATCAAAATCATCATGTGTAGTAGTGAAACGCAACCCATCAATAAAATCCTTAATAAGGGCAAACTTCTCCGATATAGTGTAGTCGGGAGAATTCAAAAAGATAATAGGAATATCATGCATGGGTGAAATAGCAACAATTTCATGTTTAACATAAGGAACTATAGCAAGTTCATCTCCATAAGCATAATTCATATTGGCATCTTGGCCACAAGCATAGCAAGCATCATCAAAAAGGGATATTTCAAAAGAATCAACGGGATCATAACAATCATCATAGCAATCATCCTTCGGTAAGCACGAAGGAAAATTAAACAATGTATGAGTTGAAGAGTTACTCTCATTACAAGGTGGGCACAGGTAGCTAATCCGCTCTTCCTCCTTTTGTTCTTCGCTTTCCTCATTATCTTTTCATCCAATGAGCCCACAATTTCATCAATTCCTTCTTCCATAGACTCCTGCAAAATATTAGTCTGTTCTTGGACAGCAGAAGAGTCCTCAATATATGGTTTAATATAAGGATTAGAATCATAATTATCATAGCAATATTTAAGTATGGCAAAATTTTCAAATTTGTAAAGAGTAGCATCATACTTTCCAATCAAAGAAGCAATTTCATAAGCACCCTTAAAAGCAACAAATTCTTCAATTTGTTGAACATCATAGTAATTATAAACACCCTTGGCATACGAAGATACGATTCCATTATCATTAAACTCACATTGGTAGGGAAGGTGTTTCTTAGGGTCTTCAGAACAACAAGTAAAATCATATATTTCACATAAATTCCAAGCTTAGCATTGAAAATGATGAATTTGATCCAGTAAAAGTTTCCCTTTTTGAGATAAGCGGTGTCACACATAACAAGCATGCTCATCTAAAGATTTGCCCTCAATTAAACTAGTTGGGGTTTCAGCACGAGCACATAGGGATCAAAGATGATCCAAGTAAAAAGCTTCAGGAGTGTGATAGATTTTGAGTGGTTCTTCAACCATTGGTGTAGTAGGTACAACTAATTTTTTTGGTATTTTGTGTTTCCTACCCATAACAAAAGATAGAAAACAAGAGCACAAAATAAAACTACTTAGTGATAAAGCAAACAAGCACACACGAGAATATTCACCCCACGCTATAGCTCCCCGGCAATGGCGCCAGAAAAAGGTCTTGATAACCCACAATTATTGGGGATAAACTGTAGCCTCTTTCGATAAGTAAGAGTGTTGAACCCAACGAGGAGCTAAAGGTAGAACAAATATTCCCTCAAGTTCTATCGACCACCGATACAACTCTACGCACGCTTGACGTTCGCTTTACCTAGAACAAGTATAAAACTAGAAGTACTTTGTAGGTGTTGTGGGATAGGTTTGCAAGATAATAAAGAGCACCTAAATAAAAACTAGGGGCTGTTTAGATAAAGAAGCAATAAAGTTAGTATAGCAAGTGTGGAAAAGTGGTGGTAGGAGTTGCGAAATTGTCCCTAAGCAATTGACTACTTTACTAGACCGATAGCAAGTTTTATGTGGGAGAGGCCACTGCTAGCATGTCATCCCTGACTTGGAATTCTATGCACTTATGATTGGAACTATTAGCAAGCATCCGCAACTACTAACGTTCATTAAGGTAAAACCCAACCATAGCATTAAGATATATTGGTCCCCCTTCAATCCCGTATGCATCAATTTCTATGCTAGGTTGAAGCTTCTGTCACTCTTGCCCTCCAATACATAGTCTTATCAAGATACAACTAACCCTATGGTGTGATCCACGCGTGCGCTCATATGATGGGCACCAAAGGACAACAACATAACCACAAGCAAGTTAAATGAATCATGGCAATTCACCAATTACCGATAGGACAACGAAAATCTACTCAAACATCATAGGATGGCAACACATCATTAGATAATAATATGAAGCATAAAGCACCATGTTCAAGTAGAGGGTACAGCGGGTTGCGGGAGAGTGGACCACTGTAGATAGATGGGGGAAAGTGATGGAGATGTTGGTGAAGATGACGGAGGTGTTGGTGTAGATTGCGGTGATGATGATGGCCTCGGCGGCGTTCCGGCGCCACCAGAAGAGAGGGGGAGAGGGCCCCCTTCTTCTTCTTCTTCTTCTTCTTCTTCTTCCTTGACCTTCTCCCTAGATGGGAGAAGGGTTTCCCCTCTGGTCCTTGGCTTCCATGGCATGGGAGGGGAGAGAGCCCCTCCGAGATTGGATCTGTCTCTCTGTCTCTCTCTGTTTCTGCATTCCAGATTCTGCCCTTTCACCGTTTCTTAAATTCCCGGAGATCCGTAACTCCGATTGGGCTGAAATTTGGACACGATTTTTATCCGGATATTGGCTTTCTTGCGGCGAAAGAAGGGCACCAACCGCCTTATGGAGTGGCCACGAGGGCCCAGGGCGCGCCTGACCCCCTGGGGCGCGCCCCTCACCCTCGTGGGCCCCTCGGGCATCGTCTCGCATCGATTCCACTTCTCAAAATTCACATATATTCCAAAAAAATCTCAATAAGTTTTTATCCCGTTTGGAATCCCCTTGATATGGATTTTCTGCAAAACAAAAAACATGCAACAAACATGAACTAACACTGGGCACTGGATCAATATGTTTGTCCGAAAAATAGTATAACGAGTTGCCAAAACTATATGAAAGTTGTATAATATTGGCATGGAACAATCAAAAATTATAGATACGAAGGAGACGTATCAAGACTCCGGACAAAAAAAGAGGCCATAAGAAAGGAAATAAAAAGGCCCAAATAAAAAAATGAGAGAAAAAGAGAGAAGGGACAATGCTACTATCCTTTTACCACACTTGTGCTTCAAAGTAGCACCATGATCTTCATGATAGAGAGTCTCCTATGTTGTCACTTTTATACTAGTGGGAATTTTACATTATAGAACTTGGCTTGTATATTGCAATGACGGGCTTCCTCAAATTTCCCTAGGTCTTCGTGAGCAAGCAAGTTGGATGCACACCCACTTAGTTTCGTTTGTTGAGCTTTCATACACTTATAGCTCTAGTGCATCCGTTGCATGGCAATCCCTACTCACTCACATTGATATCTATTGATGGGCATCTCCATAGCCCGTTGATATGCCTAGTTGATGTGAGTCTGTCTTCTCCTTTTTGTCTTCTCCACAACCACCATTCTATTCCACCTATAATGCTATGTCCATGGCTCATGCTCATGTATTGCGTGAAATTTGAAAAAGTTTGAGAGCGTCAAAACTATGAAACAATTGCTTTGCTTGTCATCGGGGTTGTGCATGATTTAAATGTTTTGTGTGATGAAGATAGAGCATAGCCAAACTATATGATTTTGTAGGGATAACTTTCTTTGGCCATGTTATTTTGAGAAGACATGATTGCTTTATTAGTATGCTTGAAGTATTGTTGTTTTTATGTCAATATTAAACTTTTGTTTTGAATCTTATGGATCTGAATTCATGCCACAATAAAGAGAATTACATTGAAAATTATGTTAGGTAGCATTCCACATCAAAAATGCTGTTTTTATCATTTACCTACTCGAGGACGAGCAGGAATGAAGCTTGGGGAGGCTTGATATGTCTCCAATGTATCTATATTTTTTTATTGTTCCATGCTATCATATTATCTGTTTTTGATGTTTAATGGGATTTAATATGTGGAAATTGGCAACGGCTCCTAAGTGCGTATGCACCCATTCTCTAAATACACATTTTGAAAAGTTGAAAAATTCCGAACAAAAATCCCGCGTGTATATCTGGACATTCTATGTGAGTGCACAAAGTTTTCGGTGAAAAACGAGGTTTTTTTGTGGCTTGTGTAAAAAAGACAATTTATGATGCTTCATTACAACTATTCATTTTGCATTTCTTCATCTTTTTTATAAAAGCCATAAAAACGTCGTTTTTCACCGGAACTTCGTGCGTGCATATAGAATGTCTGGATATACCCGTGGGATTTTTGTTCCGAATTTTTTAACTTTTCAAAATGTGTATTTAGACAATGGGTACATATGCACCTAGGAGCCAAAACACCGCGTCTGCTCTTTTATATTATTTTTGGGACCAACCTATTAACTGAAGGCCCAGTGCCAGTTTCTGTTTTTTTGCCTATTTGAGTGTTTTGCAGAAAAGGAATACCAAACAGAATCCAAACGGAATGAAACCTTCACAATGATCTTTCTTAGAACAAACACAATCCAGAAGACTTAGAGTTGAAGTCTGGAACTCCGCGAGGCATCCACGAGGCAGCAGGGCGCGCCCAGAGGGGTTAGGCGCGCCCTCACCCTCGTGGGCCCCACGGAGCTCCACCGACGTACTTCTTTTGCCTATATATACTCTTATACCCTAAAAACATCAGGGGGAGCCAAGAAACCAATTTTCCACCGCTGCAACCTTCTGTACCCATGATATCCCATCTTGGGGCCTTTTCCGGCGATCTGCCGGAGGGGGAATCGATCACGGAGGGCTTCTACATCAACACCATAGCCTCTCCGATGAAGCGTGAGTAGTTTACCACAGACCTTTGGGTCCATAGCTATTAGCTAGATGGCTTCTTCTCTCTCTTTGGTTCTCAATACAAAGTTCTCCTCAATGTTCTTGGAGATCTATTCTATGTAATACTCTTTTGCGGTGTGCTTGCCGAGATCCGAGGAATTGTGTATTTATGATCAAGATTATCTATGAATATTATTTGGTTCTTCTCTGAATTCTTATATGCATGATTTGATATATTTGCAAGTCTCTTCGAATTATCGGTTTAGTTTGGCCTACTAGATTGATCTTTCTTACAATGGGAGAAGTGCTTAGCTTTGGGTTCAATCTTGCGGTGTCCTTTCCCAGTGACAGTAGGGGCAGCAAGGCACATATTATATTGTTGCCATCAAGGATAAAAAGATGGGGTTTATATCATATTGCTTGAGTTTATCCCTCTAGATCATGCCATCTTGCTTAATGTGTTACTCTTTTCTTATGAACTTAATACTCTAGATGCATGCTGGATAGCAGTCGATGTGTGGAGTAATAGTAGTAGATGCAGAATCGTTTCAGTCTACTTGACATGGACGTGATGCCTATATTCATGATCATTGCCTAGATATTCTCATAACTATGCGCTTTTCAATCAACTGCTCGGCAGTAATTTGTTCACCCACTGTTATACATGCTATCTTGAGAGAAGCCACTAGTTAAACCTATGGCCCCCGGGTCTCTTTCTTATTATATTGCATCTCTTTTATTTACATCGCATCTCGTTTACTATTTTGCAATCTTTACTTTCCAATCTATACAACAAAAATACCAAAAATATTTATCTTACTATCTTTACTAGATCTCACTTTTGTGAGTGACCGTGAAGGGATTGACAACCCCTTTATTGCGTTGGTTGCAAGGTTCTTGATTGTTTGTGCAGGTACTAGGTGACTTGTGTGTTATCTCCGACTGGATTGATACCTTGGTTCTCAAAATATGAGGGGAATACTTACGCTACTTTGCTGCATCACCCTTTCCTCTTCAAGGGAAAACCAACACATGCTCAAGAGGTAGCAATCCCTGCTGTGGTGAACCCGTCCGTCTTTGGAGCAGCTGAACTGGGGTGGACCATAGTGGAGCAGGAACGGGACAAACCACACAAGGTTTTCTTTCACACATATCTGTAATAGAAGCAATTCTGTAAGGGCTTATTTGAATTGGGGGATTCTAACAACACAGGGATAGGAAATACACAGGAATAGGATAAGAATGCACGTGCAAAACACAGAATTTAAAAACACAGGATTTCTGCCAATCTGGGTGTTTGGTTCACAAGAATTGGAAGATCACATGATGCAAAGAAGCATGGTGAGATTAAGTCAAATCACAAGAAAATGTACGGTTATAATGCTATTATGCTACTATCTCTTAGTCTTGTGCTTCATGAATAGGAATTTGAAAAGGAGGACAAGTGGATATTAAAATTCCTATGGTTTCTCTTTCAAGGATACACTAAAGGAATGATACGTCTCCAACATATCTATAACTTTTGCTTGTTCCATGCTGTTATATTATCAATCTTGGATGTTTTATAATCATTTTATAGTCATTTTGTATCATTTTTTGGTACTAACCTATTGACATAGTGCCAAGTGCCAGTTGCTGTTTTCTACATGTTTTTTACATCGCAGGAAATCAATATCAGACGGAGTCCAAATGCCACGAAACTTTATGGAGAATTTTTATGGGCCAGAAGGAACACAATGGGCCCTGGCTGCGCCTGGGGGGTGCCCCGAGGGAGGGACAACCCACCAGGGTGCGCCAGGAGGCCCAGGCGCGCCCTGGTGGGTTGTGCCCACCTCAGGTGCCCCCGGACCGCCTCTATAAATACCCCAATATTTCCAGAACCCTAGGGGAGTCGATGAAATATTCATCCAACCACCGCAGAGTCCAGAACCACCAGATCCAATGTAGACACCATCTCGGATGGGGTTCACCACGTCCATTGGTGCCTCTCCGATGATGCGTGAGTAGTTCTTTGTAGACCTTCGGGTCCGTAGTTAGTACCTAGATGGCTTTATCTCTCTCTCTCGCTGAATTCTCAATACAATGGTCTCTTGGAGATCCATATGATGTAACTCTTTTGCGGTATGTTTGTTGGGATCGATGAACTTTGAGTTTATGATCAAATCTATCTTTATATATCCATGAAAGCAGTTGAGTTTCTTTGATCTCTTTTATGCATGATCTCTTATAGCCTCGTATTTCTTCTCCGATATTTGGGTTTTGTTTGGCCAACTTGATCTATTTATCTTGCAATGGGAAGATGTGCTTTGTAGTGGGTTTGATCTTACGGTGCTTGATCCCAGTGACATAAAGGGAACCGACACGTATGTATCGTTCCTACTAAGGATAAAATGATGGGGTATATCTCTACATAGATAGATCTTGTCTACATCATGTCATCGTTCTTATGGAATTACTCCATTTCTCCATGAACTTAATACACTAGATGCATGCTGGATAGCGGTCGATGTGTGGAGTAATAGTAGTAGATGTAGGCAGGAGTCAGTCTACTAATCTTGGACGTGATGCCTACGTAATGATCATTGCTTGGATATCGTCATGAGTATTTGAAGTTTTGTTAATTGACCAACAGTAATTTTTTCACCCACTGTTTGCTATTTTTCTCGAAAGAAGCCACTAGTGAAACCTACGGCCCCCGGGTCTCTTTCTCATATTATTTGCCTTTGCGGTCTACTTTTTCATTGCATCTATTTTCAGATCTATTAAACCAAAAATACAAAAATACCTTGCTGCAATTTTTCGTTATTTATTTTATTTGGCGTTCGATCTATCAATCTACTACAAATTTATCTCACGTCCGTTTGCCTATCTTGAGGCGTCGTACCCTAGAAGGGATTGACAACCCCTTTAACACATCGGGTTGCGAGGATTTGTTATCTCTGTGCAGGGGCTGTTTACATTGTGTTGCTTGGTTCTCCTACTGGTTCAATAACCTTGGTTTCATATCTGAGGGAAATACCTACCGCCGTTGTGCTGCATCATCCCTTCCTCTTTGGGGAAAAACTGACGTAGCTTCAAGTGACGTCAAAAGGAATTTATGGCATTGTTGCTGGGGAGGATCTTCAACATATACCAGGTTCCTAATCACAAATCTCATCTCCTCGAAATTTATATTATTTGCCATTTGCCTCTTGTTTTCCTCGCCCCCACTTCACAAAATTTTCCGCTTTATTCACCTCTCTTTTTCGTTCGGCGTTTTCTTGCCGGATCTGTTTTGAGTGCAATCTTGTTGAGTAGTCATCATGACTCAAGAGAACACGAAGTTATGTGATTTCTCAAATACCAACAACAATGATTTTATTGGCACTCCGATTGCTCCTCCCGCCACTAGTTCGGAGTCTTGTTATATTAATATTGCTTTGCTGAATCTTGTTATGAAAGATCAATTTTCCGGTACTCCTAATGAGGATGCCGCGTCCCATCTTAATACCTTCGTGGAATTATGGGATATGCAAAAGAAAAAATGTGGTGAAGATGAAATTATTTTTGTTTTCTTTGCGTGATTCTGCAAAAAATTGGTTCTCTTATTTGCCTCGCAATAGTATCGATTCTTGGAATAAGTGCAAAGATGCTTTTATCACTAAGTATTTTCCTCCCGCAAAAATTATTTCCGTTGGAACCCAGATCATGAATTTCAAGCAACTTGAACATGAGCATTTTGCACAATCTTGGGAAAGGATGAAAATGATGCTAAGGAATTACCCAACTCATGGGTTAAATCTTTGGATGATCATACACATCTTTTATGCGGGTTTGAATTTTGTTTCTCGTAATCTTTTAGATTCCGCCACAGATGGGACTTTTATGGAAATTACTTTGGGTGAAGGCACCAAATTTCTTGATAATATCATGGAAAATTATTCACAATGGCATACCGAAAGAGCTCCTACTAGTAAAAAAACTTAATTCGGTTGAAGAAATTTCTTCTTTGAGTGAAAAAGTTGATGCTCTTATGAAATTGGTTGCTAGTAAAAGTGCTCCTATTAATTTCAATGATATGCCTTTGTCTACTTTGATTGAGCAAAATAATGATGCCATAGATGTGAATTTTATCTCTCGAAATAATTTCAATAACAATGCTTATAGAGGTAATTTTAATCCTAGGCCTTTTCAACACTTCCATAGAAGAAAATTTGAATAGGATTGATGATTTGTCTAGAAGCGTTGATAGAATTGCACATGATATGGAAAATCTCAAGATGAAATTTTTTGTGCCTTAAGTAGATGAATCAATTAAATCTCTTTATGTTTCTATGGATGAAAGTAAGAAAAGAACCGCTATGCTTAGAGCTAAAAGAGAATTTTTAGAAAAAGCGTATTCTAGTGATTTATTTCGCAAAAGTGATGAAGATCTTAAAATGATTGGTGTTTCTTCTATTGATTCCTTGTTTAGTAAAGTTAAGATTGATGAAAAAGGGACTGGAGAAGAGTCAACTTTAGGTAGAAGGCGTCTCAATATTTCGGAGGGTGAAAATCTTATTGAGAAAATTGATGAAAGTGGGTTTGAAGAGGTCAAAACTTTAGCTAGTGATGTGCCCACTCTTTTGGATTACAAAGACTTTAATTATGATAGTTGCTTTTCGATTGATTGTATTTCTTTGTTGCAATCCATTATAAATTCATCCCATTCTTATGAACAAAATAAAGCTTTTACTAAACATATTGTTGATGCTATGATGAAAGCTTTTGAAGAAAAATTGGAATTAGAAGTATCAATTCCTAGAAAATTGCATGATGAGTGGGAACCTACTATTAAAGTCAAGATTAAAATTATGAGTGTTTTGCTTTGTGTGACTTGGGTGCTAGTGTTTCTACAATTCCGAAATCTTTATGTGATGTGCTTGGTCTTACCGATCTTGAAGAATGTTCTTTGAATTTGCACTTGGCGGATTATACTATTAAAAATCATATGGGAAGAATTAATGATGTTCTTATTCTTGCAAATAGGAATTATGTTCCCATGGATTTTATTGTTCTTGATATTGATTGCAATCCATCTTGTCCAATTATCCTTGGTAGACCATTTTTACGCACTATCGGTGCCGTGATTGATAAGAAAGAAGGCAACATTAAGTTCCAATTTCATTTGAGGAAGGGTATGGAACACTTTCCTAGAACAAGAATTAGGCCACCATATGAATCAATCATGAGGGCATCTTATGGATCTCGAACCAAAGATGACAAAACTTAGATCCTTGCTTTATGCCTAGCTAAGGGCGTAAAACTATAGCGCTTGTTGGGAGGCAACCCAATGAATAAAATTTATTTTTGCCTTTTTCTTTCTGTTCTTGAGTGTTAACACAACTATGCTACTTTTATAATTGTTTTTTTGTGTGTTTTAGTTAGTGTTTGTGCCAAGTAAAGCCTTTAGGACCTTCTTGGGTGATAGTTGTTTGATCTTGCTGAAAAACAGGAACTTTTGCGCTCTCAAAAACAATTCTTATTTTTAACCAGAGCATGATAAAATGCCAATTCCTTTTGCAGAAGATTAATATACAAAGTTTTTAGGTCGTCCTAATTTTTCGGAATTTTTGGAGTTCCATAAGTTTTCGAAATAGTCAAATTTCTACAGACTGTTATGTTTTGACAGATTGTGTTTTCTTTGTGTTGTGTGCTTATTTTGATGGCTCTATGGTTTTCTTTGATGAGTTTTCGCCATAGAAAAGTTGGAATACAGTAGATATAATGCAAAAACAAAATATGAATTGGTTTGGTACATTACTTATAGTAGTGATTTGCTTTCTTACACTAACGAATCTCACAAAGGTTTTGTTGAGTTTTGTGTGATTGAAGTTTTCAGTTTTTGGGTTATCTTACGATGGATGAAGGAATAAATAACATAAGAGCCTAAGCTTGGGGATGCCCCGGCATCCCAAGCTATTATCCAAAAATGAGCAACCAACTAAGATTGGGGATGCCCCCGAGTGGCATCCCCTCTTTCTTCTAACGACCATCGGTATTTTACTCGAAGCTATATTTCTATTTGTCACATGATATGTGTTTTGCTTGGAGCGTCTTGTATTATATGAGTCTTTGCTTGTTTTATTTTGTGTTTTAAGTCTTGATCCCTTGCTGGACACACATATTTGAGAGAGCCAAAATTATGTCATGACTTGTTAGAATTACTCTCTATGCTTCACTTAAATTTTTATGAGCAATGGACTTGCTCTAGTGCTTCACTTATATATTTTTTAGCACGGTGTGCTTTAGTATTTTTGAAGAAATACTCTCTTGCTTCACTTAGATTTATTTGAGAGTTAGTAAAATTTTCAAAAAATTCTCTCTTGCTTCACTTAAATTAATTTGAGAGAAAGAAAAATTATGCTCATGATCTTCACTTATATTTGTTTGAGCTTATGAAAAGCAACACATGAAAATTAGTCCCAAAGTGATACATATCCAAGAAGGATATAATAAAAACTTTCATGAAGGTCATTGGACAAAATAAACTTGATTCTTAGTAATAGTTTTGAGATATGATGATGTGATATGTGAGTTATGTTGATGAGTAATTATGCTTTAGTAAGAATATTTGTGTTAAGGTTTGTGATTCCCTATGCAAGTACGAAAGTCAATAGTCATGCAATGAAATTATATCCTACTTGTGGTGCATTATTCGGTGTTATATATGCTTAATGCTTGCTTATGAGATTATCCGTTTCTTGGTTGGTCGCTTCTCAATCTTTTGCTAGCCTTCATTTTGCACCAAGTATGATCTCTACTTGTGCATCAAAAAACCTTTAAACCAGTTTTGCCACATGGGTCCACTATATCTACCTATATGCGGTATTGTTTTGCCGTTCTAAGCAAATTTGCATATGCCATCTCTAATTTTCAAAATAAACCTCTCTTTTGTGTGTTTGTTTCACTCGTGGAGCGGTGAGGGGTGGCTAATATTTTCCATGCTAGATGTGTTAATCTCAAGATGAGTGTTTATTCACTTGTTATTGCACGAGAGTAAGGCAAAGGTATTAGGGATGCCCAGTCCCGAAATAAAAAATGAATTTACTTTATATTGTCAAATAATAAATTCCTTCGAAAGTGTTGGTATGGAGGGCAACCGTGGATACGGCTAGCCATGGAAAGTGAAAGTATGGTTGAAAAATCAATAAACTTTATTTTCTGTTTGGGAACCGCCTATGATATATCTAGCATGGAAAGTTTTGGGAACTTTAAGTCGTTTTCATTGGTGGCATGGATACACCTCCCAGAATGTTTTTATCTCCAAGTTTTTCGCTTTGAGCTCTGGCACCTCTACTAATCCCCACTTCCCTTCGCAAAGGGCCTTTCTTTTACTTTATGCAATTTTCATTTTGAATTTGAGTCTCCATCTTCTCTTACAAAAGCACCACCTGGGAGGCAATATGACCGTACTTAAGCATTGGGTGTAACTAATGTGCGAGTGTGTTTCATTAATGGCTCAATGTTTGAGCACGATGGGCTAGGGATAACTTAGTTTAGCGTTGATATTTTGAAAGACATGGTTGCTTGTTGATATGCTTGAGTATTTGAATTATCATGTCAAAACTAGACTATTGCTTTGAACAATATAAAAGTCCCAATGTCCATGCTATAAAAAAAAGAATATGATATGACATGATAGGCACCATTCCACATCAAAAATTCTATTTTTATCACTTCCCTGCTCGAGGACGAGTAGGAGTTAAGCTTGGGGATACTGATACGTCTCCAACATATCTATAATTTTTGCTTGTTTGTTGTTGTTATATTATCAATCTTGGATGTTTTATAATCATTTTATAGTCATTTTATATCATTTTTGGTACTACCTATTGACATAGTGCCAAGTGCCAGTTGCTGTTTTCTGCATGTTTTTTACATCGCAGGAAATCAATATCAGACGGAGTCGAAATGCCATGAAATTTTACGGAGAATTTTTATGGTCCAGAAGGAACACAATGGGCCCTGGCTACGCCTGGGGGTGCCCTGAGGGAGGCACAACCCACCAGGGCGCTCCAGGAGGCCCAGGCGCGCCCTGGTGGATTGTGCCCACCTCGGGTGTCCCTCGGACCGCCTCTTTGCTCTATAAATACCCCAATATTTCCAGAACCCTAGGGGAGTCGGTGAAATATTCATCCAGCCGCCGCAGAGTCCAGAACCACCAGATCCAATCTAGACACCATCTCGGATGGGGTTCACCACCTCCATTGGTGCCTCTCCGATGATGCATGAGTAGTTCTTTGTATACCTTCAGGTCCGTAGTTAGTAGCTAGATGGCTTTCTCTCTATCGCTGAATTCTCAATACAATGGTCTCTTGGAGATCCATATGATGCAACTCTTTTGTGGTGTGTTTGTTGGGATCAATGAACTTTGAGTTTATGATCAGATCTATCTTTTTATATCCATGAAAGTATTTGAGTTTCTTTGATCTCTTTTATGCATGATCTCTTATAGCCTTGTGTTTCTTCTCCGATATTTGGGTTTCGTTTGGCCAACTTGATCTATTTATCTTGCAATGGGAAGAGGTGCTTTGTAGTGGGTTCGATCTTATGATGCTTGATCCCAGTGACAGAAAGGGAACCGACACGTATGTATCATTGCTACTAAGGATAAAACGGTGGGGTCTTTCTCTACATAGATAGATCTTGTCTACATCATGTCATCGTTCTTATGGCATTACTCTGTTTCTCCATGAACTTAGTACACTAGATGCATGTTGGATAGTGGTCGATGTGTGGAGTAATAGTAGTAGATGCAGGCAGGAGTTGGTCTACTAATCTTGGACGTGATGCCTATGTAATGATCATTGCATGGATATCGTCATGAGTATTTTAAGTTTTGTCAATTGCCCAACAGTAATTTGTTCACCCACCGTTTGCTATTTTTCTCGAGAGAAGCCACTACTGAAACCTACGGCCCCCGGGTCTCTTTCTCATATTATTTGCCTTTGTGATCTACTTTTCCTTGCATTATTTTTAGATCTATTAAACAAAAAATACAAAAATACCTTGCTGCAATTTTTCCTTATTTAGGGTCAGTTTGGTTGGTATCCTCGACACCATGCCTGGGAAATATTCGTGCCTGGCATGTGCCTGAGAAACTGGAAAAAAATTGCCTGGTCAGGCAAGTAAAGCGAAGCCCCGTTTGGTTGACGAGCTAAAAGTCTGACACAGCGAATTGATTCCTTCCTTTAATGCCTCGTTCCTTGAGCCCTATGATTAATAAACCCATGCCGCTGGTCCAGGCAGGCCCAGGCGCCCAAATTCGCTAGCCTGGACGAGGCTAACCAGGTTGCCTGGGCCAAGCGTGTTTCTTTTTTATTTATTTTTTAAATCTAGCCCAGACTAATCACGTTGCATGGACTCCCAGCCAGGCAGCTGTTTCATTTTCCAGGACACTATCCAAACAAATACCAGGCAGGGTCCAGGCAGAGCCCAGGCCAGGCGTGCAGCCCCCAGGCCTCAAACCGAACACGCCCTTATTTTATTTGGCGTTCGATCTATCAATCTACTACAAATTTATCTCACGTCAGTTCGCCTATTTTGAGGCGCCGTACCCCGGAAGGGATTGACAACCCCTTTAACACGTCGGGTTGCGAGGATTTGTTATCTGTGTGCAGGGGATGTTTACATTGTGTTGCTTGGTTCTCCTACTGGTTCGATAACCTTGGTTTCATATCTGAGGGAAATACCTACCGCCGCTGTGTTGCATCATCCCTTCCTCTCTGGGGAAAAACCGACGTAGCTTCAAGTGACATCAAGGAACAAATCCTACAGTTTTCCTTTGCTCCATTCCTTTGTACCAAATGCATGAATAGTATTACCATAGGAAACTTTCCAATTCCTATGTTTTTCCTTCACTCTTCCATTCAAGCACTGGCGATTCTAGTAGGCAGGCTTGAACAGGGAAAAGCCTACACTCAAAAAATGTTTTTGTTCTACTTCTACTACTTTGGACCCAGGCCACTGCCCTACTAGCTCAACTCCCAGGCCCATCTACAAATGCACAGCTCAAACACGCAAAAATAAATAATGATGGCATTCAATAGAGTCCATCACGGATAGCTAAGTTGCCTGGTATCTCACTGCTTGTCATATAGTAGGAGAAACTAATCGTATTTCACGTTGCTGCGTGTGCTCAGTGGACAATATATATAACATGTAGAGTAAAAAAGCGATGCAACAAGTGTACAACCTCTTTGGTGAAGCCATGTTGATCTCAGCATGATTGGGTTGGTCGGTGAGGATGCTCCGGCTGATTTCGCTGTTGGAGGAGGGGAAGAAGATCTTAGGCATCTGGAGATGGAGCTTGGGGTACTGCTCCGTTGTGATGGAGGGTTTCGTCGCTGGAGCAACTCCGGTGAGTTGTACGACGGCGAGGCTGAAGCAGGACAAGAGAGACAATGTTAACCTGAGTGGAATTCTAACAGCATCTCCAATAGATGATGTAAAATACATAACCACAAAGTACTAGATGTAAAATACAGCAGTCGCTCATCTTTGAACTTAATTGTCGAAACTGAATTTTACTGTCGAAACTGAATATTGCTGTAGAAGCTGAATTTTATTGCCGAAACTGAACGCACTAGTAGTAGAAAAGCAGCAGCAGCAGCGCGTGCGAGAGCTGGGGAAACTAGTCGTGTATCAGCTACAGAGGCTCGAGCGAGAGCGGGATCCACTTCTCGTGCAGCAGCAGCGCGAGCAAGAGTAGAGTAGCAGCACAAGCAAGAGCAAGAGCGAGAGTAGCAGTGCAAGCAAGAGCGAGAGCAGACCAGGCAGGGGACCGAGAGCAAGCGTAGAGCAGCAGTGCGAGAGAGAGCCGAAGCAGCAGCAGTTCCTACTGATGTGGACGTCGCCGCCGAGGGAGCGACGATGGGGAGGAAGTGGCCGGTGATGCCGTTGTAGATGGAGCCGCGCCATGTCGGCTCGTGACCGAGCGCCGGTAGCATCGTGAGATCGAATCAAGAACAAAATGCAGCGATTAGTTTAGAACCTCTTTGGTGGCGCCGATTAGGCCTCAGCTTCATCCGAGGAATCAGTTATGATGCTGCTCTTACGGCGGTGTAGGTGAAGAAGGTGGTGTGCACTACAAAAAAACCACTTCCGTGATGATACGTGTTTGTCATAGTAGGTCACGGTTTCTGTCATGCATGTACATCCATGATGATTTTCTGACAGAATCAAGATAGTCATACTTGTGCTGTCGTAGAAGTGTTCCATGACATTACCAAAATTATCATCACGGAAGTGTCCACTTCCATGATGATAAATCGCGCATCATAGAAGTGCTTTCGTCAAGGGTAACTGACACGTCGCATCCACTGTAACGGGTCCCCGTTAAGCTATCGGGTTCCGGTTTGGATCCGATAACCCGTTAACAACCCGGACCAATGGGAATTTTCCACATGTAAAATTCTCAATGGCCAGAGGAACCACATGTCGGCTCACCGTTGGCACAAATGTCATCCACTCATTGGACCGAAGGCGCCTATGATACGTGGACATGTGGCACGGCCCAACAGAGGCCCATTCCGGTGAAAAGGCTGGCCCGTTTGACTTGGTCAAAATGTAGCGGGCCGGCCCATGGAAAGCCTGTTAACGACGTGTTCGCATATAGCCCATCTACGGCCCGCTAACTCACGGCCCGTTACGACCTATCCGAATTAGGCCCAGTAGCGTCATCTGGGTCGTCCAATATGATTCCAGCCCGTTGTAACTTCTGGACCATGTATGGCCTATGACGTCTTTCGGCCCATACGAGGCCCTTTGTAACTCTGGGCCCATTAAAGGCCCGATGAAACTGGCCCATAATGGACAGTGTATCACTTTATGCCCATTAACTGCCCATTATTCCGTCGACCGTTTCCAGCCCGTGTTAACTTTCGGCCTTCTAAGGGCCCATTTATTCTTGGGCTCATTTCCTGAATTCGGTTACTTATGGTCCATTACTGGCCTGTTCCGCTTGTGGGCCAAATTCAGCCCGTGGTTACAGTCGGTCCGTTTGTGGCCCTATAACCCGTTGGCCTGTTTTCATAGCGTCATCCAATACGGCCTATTAACAGCCTGTTATGGTCGGGCCATAAAACAGACGATTTCCATTCTAGCCCGTTTATGGCCCATTTTGCACACTGTTATTGGTCCACAAATAGTACGGCCCATGTTAGGCGAAACGATTATACGGCCCGTAGAAGGCCCATAGATTAGACGGCCCATAGAAGGCCCATGGATCCTATGACCCGTAGAAGTCCCATGGATCCTACGACCCGTAGAAGGCCCATGGATCCTACGGCCCATAGAAGGCCCATGGATCCTATGGCCCGTAGGAGGGCCATGGTCACTACAGCAGGTAGCAGGACCATGGTTACAACAGTCTGTGTGTTGACGTGGTTATTGTGGCCTAGTTATAAAATAGGTTATTGTGGCCACTAGAAAAACGCGGAAAAAGAACTGTAGTGACTACAAGCAAACAACTAAACAAGACAATAAGGAAATAAATAAGCAAGCAACTAATGCTAGGCTATTACGGCTATTACACATATTACATCCACTGGGCATCAAAGTTCGCCACCAGTGCAAATATAGGGAACAAAGCAGCATATTACATACACTGGTCGTCTTAATTGGCCACCAGTGCAAATAAACGTGGCAGCAAAACAAGTCCACAACTGAAACAACTTCAGAAAAGCTCAAGAAACATTATCCTGGGTATCCACCATGCTGGAAATAAGCTTAGCAAGCTTATTAGCTTTCTCATGTTTGGCGCTAAAATCCTCCAATGCTTGTTGTTGCACTAGAAAGTATGCATCTTAATGCTCCAGGGACTTCCACGGTCCTTCGGCTTCTTGTCGCAGCACAGCTGATCGATGTCTTTCAGGTTGTAGTTGAGACTCAAGAAACCGAACTGATTCAGGCAGTGAGTTGGAATAGCTTGTGCCAGCGTTAGTGGCCAGTAACTCGAACACTACACCAAGACAGGACTTTGGGGTTGTCTCACTATATTCAAGATAGTTTTCCTTAGCTGTTTTATCAGCTTTGTTGGAGACCAACAAGGATGTCTCACTATCCTGAACCTTATCTGCATTACTTTCTTTACCATTGCTTAATAAGGCACTCTTCCCCAATATTCGGTCAGCATTCTAAAAGAAAAAACAAGTAGACACATAACAGGTTTAGCATGTACCAGTATATGAAACTCATTTCGGTGAACCAGTTCATTAGTAAGGTGGATAGGATTAAACTACCAAGTCTTCTATTGCCAAGTAGTACATAATAAAGGCATCAAACAAATATATATCTATGTCCTATGGTCACTGCATTATGTTGCCAAATCAAAACAGAGACATGGTTCAAATCATATCAGTTCAAGACAAAGCAGCACTGGAAGAATACAAAGCGTGGGAAACTACACGGCACAACAAGATTTCAGATGGGTACCATGGGTCTACATGTACAACAACACTATCGGCTTTGTTGTGATGCTAGTAGTGTGCATGATATGAGAAGTCAACTGTATACACAATTGAAATCAACACAACTATTTATAAGAGCAAACATGTTAAAGAAACATGCATAAACATACTTGTTGTGCCATTGGAGTTTTGATTGGATCCTTCAATTTAAAAATTAAGTTTGTATGAGTAAATACAGTGATACAAGAGCAAAGAAGTATGCACGATAGCAATGGAATCTTAGATAAGAACTGTTGTTTTCGGTGCATCAAACCCTGGGTCTGCTGCCCAGACCGTGCACAGGCCTAAGATCCGATTGCAACATCCAACACCAAACGAAACACAAGTGACCAGCTCTTTGAAGAATCAGAGTGCGGGTCGAGAAGACCAAGTCAAGCCAAAGGAGCAAGACACCACCAAGGGAAAACCTCCCTTGCAGGGCAGGCAAGCCTGGCAAGGCCAGCATTGCCCTGGAAACAAGCTTCAAGATCGCCCCGGCAGGCCTGCCGGGCCCTGTGAAGGCAAACTACCCCGCCAAGGCTGCACCGCACCACCTCATAGCGATGCAAGTCATCGATCGGTGCAGTGCCAAGCCCCCAAGTGACTAAGTGGTTGTTTCTTGCCACATGGCATCCACTTCCTATGGAAATCACCTCCAAATGACACCCGTCCAGCGACATGTCATGCAGGCAGGAGAGAAGGTGGCCGAACAGCCCGACAAGGCTTGCCGAGCAGGCCGTGATGTGACACTAAGCGGCTCATTTAATGTGCTCTGTCCTGTCTGCAGAGTTAGGTATGATAGTACTATTTGCTATCTAATCAGTACACAATGACTGATTGCCACTGTGGTGACCCCTTAATCTATAAAAGGAGGCCCATGGCAACCATAGAAAGGATTCGGACCCTTGTACACTCGTACGCATGTAGCTGCTCTCGTCCCGAGGTAACCCTGCCGGGTAAGAGCCCTGCGCTTCCGCCACAGTCTACCATCAATCCACCGAAGTAGGAGTAGGGTTTTATGCCTCGCGGCGGCCCGAACCTGGGTAAAATTTCCCGTGTGATCTCTGTCGTGTTGTGCGATGTTCTCCTCTCTTTGTGCAATGTGCTCATCCCCCCTTCGCCGAACCACAAGGGGCTCATGGCCCCATAGGTGGTTGTGGTTTCCCACGACATCTTTGGGGCGCCAGGTAGGGGGTAGTGCTTGCGCGAACCCGAGAAGCGTATGCAGAGCGTCATCTTCATCGTCATTTTCTTCATCAACAGCTCCATCGTCCATGGTGCCTAAGAAGAATCCCGATGCTGCAGCTTACCCGTCCACCTCGAAGGCCCCACCGTGCGTGACCACCGGCTCCACGGGGGCTACGGGGACGCCTGGAGATGTGGACGCTGCGGGGGACGTGGTCGATGTAGGCGGCGTCATCACCACCTCCCCTGTGGCCGAAATAGGAGTAGGAGGCACCGGGGAAGGACAACATCAACAACATCCCAGCGGCTACGCTCCACGAGGTACGGGTGGAGAAATAGTTCCATCTGCACCCCTCCGCCCGGTCGAAGGGCACAGCCACAACGCAACACTCGCTCTGGGGCGAATCACAATCCTCCAACCACCCTCGACGCGGGCGCGGCCGCAGGACATGCACCACCCCCGGAGCGCGCCGACCCGGCCAATGCATCAAACGGAGCCGCTGGTCCTCATGCGCCTCCACCTCGTCACCACGCCATCCTGGCGGCAGGCTCACGACGGCGAGAGCACGACGCAACCACTACCGGCACCATCAGGAGTCGGGTAACGTTACAATCTTCATCGACATCCATGCCAAGCAGCGCTTCAGAGGCCATGGTGCGGGCCCAGCTGTTGTTGAGAGCCTCCATTCAAAGCCTGATTGGTTTCGCCGAGGCAAGAGAATCGCAGCGAGCTGGCCCGCCACAGCCTCCCCAGGCAACGAAAATAGCCCACGCTGCTGGCCGTGCGGAGGGGGCCACCCCCATGGTGCAGTCCCCTCCATGGCAGCCAGCACGGGAGCCACACGACCAGGAACCCGACGATGTCTCGATGGCTTCATCCGACCCTCGAACGCGTCAAGGCCTGATACGTCTCCAACGTATCTATAATTTTTGATTGCTCCATGCTATATTATCTACTGTTCTGGACCATATTGGGCTTTATTTTCCACTTTTATATTATTTTTGGGACTAACCTATTAACTAGAGGCCCAGCCCAGAATTGTTGTTTTTTGCCTATTTCAGAGTTTCGAAGAAACGGAATATCAAACGGAGTCCAAACGGAATGAAACCTTCGGGAACGTGATTTTCTCACCGAATATGACCCAAGAGACTTGGACCCTACACCAAGGAAGCCTCGAGGTGGGCACCAGGTAGGGGGGCGCCCCCCTACCCTCGTGGGGCCCATGAAGCTCCACCGACATACTTCTTCCTCCTATATATACCTACGTACCCCCAAACGATCAGATACGGAGCCAAAAACCTAATTCCACCCCCGCAACCTTCTGTACCCACGATATCCCATCTTGGGGCCTGTTCCGGAGCTCCGCCGGAGGGGGCATCCACCACGGAGGGCTTCTACATCATCACCATAGCCCCTCCGATGAAGTGTGAGTAGTTTACCTTAGACCTTCGGGTCCATAGTTAGTAGCTAGATAGCTTCTTCTCTCTTTTTGGATCTCAATACAACGTTCTCCCCCTCTCTCGTGGAGATCTATTCAATGTAATCTTCTTTTTGCAGTGTGTTTGTTGAGACCGATGAATTGTGGGTTTATGATCAAGATTATCTGTGAACAGTATTTGAATCTTCTCTGAATTCTTTTATGTATGATTTGTTATCTTTGCAAGTCTCTTCGAATTATCAGTTTGGTTTGGCCTACTAGATTGGTTTTTCTTGCAATGTTAGAAGTGCTTAGCTTTGTGTTCAATCTTGCGGTGTCCTTTCCCAAAGTGTGATGAGGGGCAGCAAGGCACGATTGTATTGTTGCCATCGAGGATAACAAGATGGGGTTTTTATCATATTGCATGAATTTATCCCTCTACATCATGTCATCTTGCTTAAGGTGTTACTCTGTTTTCTTGAACTTAATACTCTAGATGCATGCTGGATAGCGGTCGATGAGTGGAGTAATAGTAGTAGATGCAGGCAGGAGTCGGTCTACTTGTCTCGGACATGATGCCTATATACATGATCATACCTAGATACTTTCATAACTATGCTCAATTCTGTCAATTGCTCAACAGTAATTCGTTCACCCACCGTAAAAGACTTATGCTCTTGAGAGAAGCCACTAGTGAAATCTATGGCCCCCGGGTCTATCTTCATCATATTAATCTTCCATCACTTTCATATTGCTTTGCTTTTTTACTTTGCTTTTATTTTTACTTTGCATCTTTATCACAAAAATACCAAAAATATTATCTATCATAAGTGACGGTGAAGATTCCGCTACTCATCTGAATAGCTTCGTGGATTTGTGTGATATGCAAAAGAAGAAAGATGTTGATAATGATATTGCTAAATTGAAGCTATTTCCTTTTTCGCTTAGAGATCGTGCTAAAGCTTGGTTTTCGTCTTTTCCTAAAATAGTATTGATTCTTGGAACAAGTGCAAAGATGCTTTTATCTCTAAGTATTTTCCTCCCGCTAAGATCATCTCTCTTAGAAATGATATTATGAATTTTAAGCAACTTGATCATGAACATGTTTCACAAGCTTGGAAGAGGATGAAATTAATGATACGTAATTTCCCTACTCATGGTTTGAACTTGTGGATGATTATACAAAATTTCTATCCCGGATTGAATTTTTCTTCTAGAAATATTTTAGATTCGGCCGCGGGAGGCACTTTTATGGAAATCACTTTAGGAGATGCTACTAAACTCCTAGATAATATTGTGGTTAATTATTCTCAATGGCACACTGAAAGATCTATTAATAAAAAAGTGCATGCGATAGAAGAAATTAATGTTTTGAGTGGAAAGATGGATGAACTTATGAAAATATTTGCTACTAAGAGTGTTTCTTCTGATCCTAATGATATGCCTTTGTCTACTTTGATTGAGAATAATAATGAATCTATGGATGTGAATTTTGTTGGTAGGAATAATTTTGGTAACAACGCGTATAGAGGGAATTTTAATCCTAGGCCTTATCCTAGTAATCCTTCTAATAATTATGGAGATTCCTACAACAACTCTTATGGAAATTTTAATAAGATGCCCTCTTAATTTGAGACTAGTGTTAAAGAGTTTATGGATTCACAAAAGAATTTCAATGCTTTGCTTGAAGAGAAATTGCTTAAAGTTGATGAATTGGCTAGGAACGTTGATATAATTTCTCTTGATGTTGATTCTTTAAAGCTTAGATCTATTCCTCCTAAAAATTATGTCAATGAGTCTCTCAAAGCCATGATAATTTCCATTGATGAGTGCAAAGAAAGAACCGCTAGGATGCGTGCTATGAAAGATGCCTTTATTAAAGCATGTTCTTCCAATTTCTATGAAAACAAAGATGAAGATCTAAAAGTTATTGATGTGTCCCCTATTAAATCTTTGTTTTGCAATATGAATCTTGATAACGATGGGACTGAATATGATCCACCTTTACCTAGAAGGCGTTCCAAAAATTTGGAGTTTTTAGATCTTGATGCTAAAAGTGATAAAAGCGGGATTGAAGAAAGTAAAACCCTAGATGTTGCTAAACCCAGTATTTTGGATTTCAAGGAATTTAATTATGAAAGTTGCTCTTTGATTGATTGTATTTCCTTGTTGCAATCCGTGCTAAATTCTCCTCATGCTTATAGTCAAAATAAAGCCTTTACCAAACATATCGTTGATGCCTTGATGCAATCTTATGAAGAAATCCTTGAGTTGGAGGTTTCTATCCCTAGAAAACTTTATGATGAGTGGGAACCAACTATTAAAATTAAGATTAAGGATCATGAATTTTATGCTTTTATGTGATTTGGGTGCTAGTGTTTCCACTATTCCCAAAACTTTGTGCGATTTGCTAGATTTCCGTGATTTTGATGATTGCTCTCTAAACTTGCACCTTGCGATTCCACTATTAAGAAACATATGGGAAGAATTAATGATGTTCTTATTGTTGCAAATAGAAATTATGTTCCCTTAGATTTTATCATTCTTGATATAGATTGCAATCCTTCTTGTCCTATTATTCTTGGTAGACCTTTCCTTAGAACGATTGGTGCAATTATTGATATGAAGGAAGGGAATATTAGATTCCAATTTCCATTAAAGAAAGGCATGGAACACTTCCCTAGGACGAAAATAAAATTACCATATGAATCTATTATGAGAGCCACTTATGGATTTCCTACCAAAGATGACAATACCTAGATCTATCCTTGCTTTTATGCCTAGCTAGGGGCGTTAAACTATAGCGCTTGTTGGGAGGCAACCCAATTTTATTTTTAGTTTTTTTTGCTTTTTTGCTTCTGTTTAGGAATAAATCTTTGATCTAGCCTCTGGTTAGATGTTTTTTTATGTTTTAATTAGTGTTTGTGCCAAGTTAAACCTATAGGATCTTCTTGGATGATAGTTATTTGATCTTGTTGTAATTTCCAGAAACTTTCTGTTCACGAAAATAATTGTTAAAAATCACCAGAACGTGATAAAATAGTGATTCCAATTGCTGATGATCAATAAAAAAAATTCCTAGGTCTTCCTATTTTGGATGGTTTTTTGGAGTTCCAGAAGTTTGCGTTAGTTACAGATTACTACAGACTGTTCTGTTTTTGACAGATTCTGTTTTTCGTGTGTTGTTTGCTTATTTTGATGAATCTATGGCTAGTAAAATAGTTTATAAACCATAGAGAAGTTGAAATACAGTAGGTTTAACACCAATATAAATAAATAATGAGTTAATTACAGTACCTTGAAGTGGTCTCTTGTTTTCTTTCGCGAACGGAGCTCACGAGATTTCTGTTAAGTTTTGCGTAGTGAAGTTTTCAAGTTTTGGGTGAAATCTTTTGATGGATTATGGAACAAGGAGTGGCAAGAGCCTAAGCTTGGGGATGCCCATGGCACCCCCAAGATAATCTAAGGACACCAAAAATTCAAAGCTTGGGGATGCCCCGGAAGGCATCCCCTCTTTCGTCTACTTCCATCGGTAACTTTACTTGGAGCTATATTTTTATTCACCACATGATATGTGTTTTGCTTGGAGCGTCTTGTATGATTTGAGTCTTTGCTTTTTAGTTTACCACAATCACCCTTGCTGTACACACCTTTTGAGAGAGCCATACATGAATTGGAAATTGCTAGAATACTCTTTGTGCTTCAGTTATATCCTTTGAGCTATATAGTTTTGCTCTAGTGTTTCACTTATATCTTTTAGAGCACGGTGGTGGATTTGTTTTATAGAAACTATTGATCTCTCATGCTTCACTTAGATTATTTTGAGAGTCTTAAATAGCATGGTAATTTTTTTGAAAATTCTAATATGCTTGGTATTCAAGATTTGTAAAACTTTCTTTTGAGTGCGTTGAATACTAAGAAAAGTTTGATGCTTGATAATTGTTTTGAGATATGAAGATGGTGATATTAGAGTCATGCTAGTTGAGTAGTTGTGAATTTGAGAACCGTTATGTGATGAAGTCGGAGCATGATTTATTTATTGATTGTCTTCCTTATGAGTGGCGGTCGGGGACGAGCGATGGTTTTTTCCTACCAATCTATCCCCCTAGGAGCATGCGCGTAATACTTTGCTTTGATAACTTGTAGATTTTTGCAATAAGTATATGAGTTCTTTATGACTAATATTGAGTGCGTGGATTATACGCACTTTTCTTCCTTCCACCATTGCTAGCCTCTCTAATACCGCGCACTTTTCGCCGGTATCATACACCCACCATATACCTTCCGCAAAACAACCACCATACCTACCTATCATGGCATTTCCATAGCCATTCCGAGATATATTGCCATGCAACTTTCCACCGTTCCATTTATTATGACACGCTCCATCATTGTCATATTGCTTAGCATGATCATGTAGTTGACATCGTATTTGTGGCAAAGCCACCATTCTTAATTCTTTCATACATGTCACTCTTGATTCATTGCATATCCCGTTACACCGCCGAAGGCATTCACATGGAGTCATATTTTTGTTCTAAGTATCGAGTTGTAATTGTTGAGTTGTAAGAATATAAAAGTGTGATGATCATCATTATTAGAGCATTGTCCCAGTGAGGAAAGGATGATGGAGACTATGATTCGCCCACAAGTCGGGATGAGACTCCGGCCGAAAAAAAAGAGGCCATAAAAAATGGAGAAAAGGCCCAAACAAAAAAAATGAGAGAAAAGAGAGAAGGGACAATGTTACTATCCTTTTACCACACTTGTGCTTCAAAGTAGCACCATGATCTTCATGATAGAGAGTCTCTCATTTTGTCACTTTCATATACTAGTGGGAATTTTTCATTATAGAACTTGGCTTGTATATTCCAATGACGGGCTTCCTCAAAATGCCCTAGGTCTTCGTGAGCAAGCGAGTTGGATGCACACCCACTTAGTTTCTTTTGTTGATCTTTCATATACTTATAGGTCTAGTGCATCCGTTGCATGGCAATCCCTACTCACTCACATTGATATCTATTAATGGGCATCTCCATAGCCCGTTGATATGCCTAGTTGATGTGAGACTATCTTCCCCTCTTTTTGTCTTCTCCACAACCACCATTCTATTCCACATATAGTGCTATATCTATGGCTCACGCTCATGTATTGCGTGAAGATTGAAAAAGTTTTGAGAATGTCAAAAGTATGAAACAATTGCTTGGCTTGTCATCGGGGTTGTGCATGATTTAAATACTTTGTGTGGTGAAGATAGAGCATAGCCAGACTATATGATTTTGTAGGGATAACTTTCTTTGGCCATGTTATTTTGAGAAGACATGATTGCTTTGTTAGTATGCTTGAAGTATTATTATTTTTATGTCAATATGAACTTTTGTCTTGAATCTTTCAGATCTGAATATTCATACCACAATTAAGAATAATTACATTGAAATTATGCCAAGTAGCACTCCGCATCAAAAATTCTCTTTTTGTCATTTACCTAGTCGAGGACGAGCAGGAATTAAGCTTGGGGATGCCTGATACGTCTCCAATGTATCTATAATTTTTGATTGCTCCATGCTATATTATCTAATGTTTTGGAACATATTGGGATTTATTTTCCACTTTTATATTATTTTTGGGACTAACCTATTAACCGGAGGCCCAGCCCAGAATTGCTGTTTTTTGCCTATTTCAGAGTTTCGAAGAAACGGAATATCAAACGGAGTCCAAACGGAATGAAACCTTCGCGTGATTTTCTCACCGAATATGACCCAGGAGACTTGGACCCTACGCCAAGGAAGCCTCGAGGAGGGCACGAGGTAGGGGGGCACGCCCACCCCCCTAGGGCGCGCCCCCTACCCTGGTGGGGCCCACGAAGCTCCACCGACGTACTTCTTCCTCCTATATATACCTACGTACCCCCAAACGATCAGATACGGGGCCAAAAACCTAACTCCACCACCGCAACCTTCTGTACCCACGAGATCCCATCTTGGGGCCTGTTCCGGAGCTCCGCCAGAGGGGGCATCCACCACGGAGGGCTTATACATCATCACCATAGCCCCTCCGATGAAGTGTGAGTAGTTTACCTCAGACCTTCGGGTCCATAGTTAGTAGCTAGATGGCTTCTTCCCTCTTTTTGGATCTCAATACAATGTTCTCCCCCTCTCTCATGGAGATCTATTCGATGTAATCTTCTTTTTGCGGTGTGTTTGTTGAGACCGATGAATTGTGGGTTCATGATCAAGATTATCTATGAACAGTATTTGAATCTTCTCTGAATTCTTTTATGTATGATTGGTTATCTTTGCAAGTCTCTTCGAATTATCAGTTTGGTTTGGCCTACTAGATTGGTTTTTCTTGCAATGGGAGAAGTGCTTAGCTTTGGGTTCAATCTTGCGGTGTCCTTTCCCAGTGATAGTAGGGGCAGCAAGGCACGTATTGTATTGTTGCCATCGAGGATAACAAGATGGGGTTCTTATCATATTGCATGAATTTATCCCTCTACATCATGTCATCTTGCTTAAGGCGTTACTCTGTTTTCTTGAACTTAATACTCTAGATGCATGCTGCATAGCGGTCGATGAGTGGAGTAATAGTAGTAGATGTAGGTAGGAGTCGGTCTACTTGTCTCGGAAGTGATGCCTATATACATGATCATACCTAGATACTCTCATAATTATGCTCAATTCTGTCAATTGCTCAACAATAATTCGTTCACCCACCATAAAATACTTATGCTCTTGAGAGAAGCCACTAGTGAAATCTATGGCCCCCGGGTCTATCTTCATCATATTAATCTTCCATCACTTTAATATTGCTTTGCTTTTTTACTTTGCTTTTATTTTTACTTTGCATCTTTATCACAAAAATACCAAAAATATTATCTATCATCTCTATCAGATCTCACTCTCGTAAGTGACCGTGAAGGGATTGACAACCTCTATTCGCGTTGGTTGCGAGGAGTTATTTGCTTTGTGTAGGTACGAGGGACTAGCGCGTAGCCTCCTACTGGATTGATACCTTGGTCCTCAAAAACTGAGGGAAATACTTACGCTACTTTGCTGCATCATCCTTTCCTCTTCAAGGAAATCCAACGCAGTGCTCAAGAGGTAGCAAGGCCAACGGTGAGTCCTGGAGGACAGGCAAAGGGAAGGCGCGCGCATTACCATCGAGCGACGCCGCGACACCCATCACCAGTCCAATAGGCACGATGGCCCCGATGTCGATGAGCCCACGCTCGGTGAAGGCGGGTACCTACCTTTCGAGGCTGGGTGCCCTGCCATCACCCAGTTGCGGCAAGTCCGTTGGCCATCGGTCACACGTTCAAGCCAGAGATACCAGAGAAGTATGATGGGAGACTGAACCCAGCAGTGTTCTTGAGCATCTACACCATCGCTGTTCAAGCTGCCGGAGGAAGAGATGAGAAGGTGTTCGCCAACTACTTCCCCGTGGCACTCAAGCCAAATGTGAGGTCTTGGTTGATGCACCTGCCGGAGAACTCTATTTCGACCTGGGCTGACCTATGCCATGAGTTGGTTGGCACCTTCATGGGCAGCCATCAGGAACCAGGGCGGCCAAGCGACTTGCAACTCCTCCCGCAGAAAGAAGGAGAGACTTTGCGGAAGTACATGCAGAGGTTCAGCCGAGTCCACAGAAATATTCTAGACATCCACCTGGCAACTATGATAGTTGCGTTTCAGTCCAACATGCCGTCGGATATGTTCCAAGATGAACGTTCGATTGCCCAAGACTATGAAGGAGCTTTACACTCTGGTGGATAAGTGTGCTTGAGTAGAGGAGGGGAGGCGGCTCCCCAGAGAAGAGGATGGCGTCGACATCGATTCATAGGATGATGAGGACGCCACCAGTCAGAAGAAGAATAACAAGAAGCACAATAAAAGGCGTGTGGATAAGGCAGTGATGACCGTTGAAGGATCGAGCACGCCTAGTACTGGCAAGAAGGCCAAGACTGAGGTACCTGACAAAGAAGTTGCCACGTGCACTGGTTGTTGGGAAGTCGCAGCTGCCGAGAAAGCTGGGAAAAGTGATGGACCATACTGCAAGATCCATCGGACCAAGGTTCACGATCGACAGGAGTGTCATCAAGTTGAGAAGCTTGTTAAGAAGCAGAGGGCTGAATCTGAGAAGCATGATAAGGAAAAGGATCAGAATGATGCTAGCGGGAAGGGTCAAGGAGGCGGAGCAAGCTGCCCTGGCAAGGCTCCTCGGAATCAAGGAAAACCCACCAGAGGCCGTGAGAAGGAGGATTGCAATGATGAAAGTGATGGAGGGGATGAAGAGGAAACTAGCGAGCAGGAATTCCAAAAAGCCACTGACGCCCTGTGCATTGACGAGGGTGCATCTCTACACTCCTCTCACCGCCAACTTAAAAAGTGGGCACGTGAAGTCAATGCCGTGGAGCCAGCGACAGATTCTCGGAGGCTGCTCAAGTGGCCCCGCACGCCCATCATCTTTGACAAAGAGGATCACCCTGACCGCACCACAGCGGTAGGGTGCTTGTCGTTGTTGGTCTCACCAACAATCCTCAGCCTCAAGGTTACAAAGATGTTGGTTGACAGTGGGGCCGGGTTGAATCTGATTTCTCCAAAGGTCATCAGCAAACTTCAGATAGCAGAGGGAGAGCTCAAGGTTACTGGTACGTTCCAAGTGATCAACCCCGGCAGGAGTCGCTTTAAGGGGAAGATCATGCTACCGGTGACTTTCAGGGGAGAGTTGAATTACCGGACTGAGAGGATCGTGTTTGATGTGGTTGACCTTCCCCTGCCATACAATGGAATCCTTGGTCGTCCAACTATGGCCAAATTCATGGCAGCATCCCACTATGCCTACAACACCTTGAAATGCCAGGGCTGATAGACGTCATTTCCATTCCATCAGACGAGAAGTACGCAATCATTTGCGTAGACAAGATGCACCGAGAAGCAGTCGCGGCAGAGGCCGCTGAAGCCACTGTTCCTGCCAAGGAAGGTAAAGGAAAGAAGAAGGCTAACAAGGATACCAGCAAGGAATCCGGGAAGCGCGCCTCTTCAGGGTGCACTGCGCCTGTTGATGACATGCAGGACAGTGATAACCCACAAGTACGGGGGATCGCAACAATTTTCGAGGGTAGAGTATTCAACCCAAATTTATAGATTCAACACAAGGGGAGCCAAAGAATATTTGCAAGTATTAGCAGCTGAGTTATCAATTCAACCAACCTGGAGATTAATTATCTACGGCAAAGTGATCAGTAGCAAAGTAATATGATAGTTTTGATAACAGTAGCAGCAGCAATAGTAACGGTAACAGTGATAGCAGTGATTTTGTAGCCAGTGCAACAGTAACGATAACAGTAGTAACTTAGCAAGAACAATATAAGAGAAATTCGTAGGAATTGGATCGGTAATTTGTTGGCTGATATTTATCATGTGACAGTCATAACCTAGGGCGGTACTTCACTAGCTCTAGTTCATAAATATAATGTAGGCATGTATTTCGTAAATAGTCATACGCGCTTATGGAAAGAACTTGCATGACATCTTTTGTCCTACCCTCCCGTGGCAGCGGGGTCCAATTGGAAACTAAGGGATATTAAGGCCTCCTTTTAATAGAGAACCGGAACAAAGCATTAACACACGGTGAATACATGAACTCCTCAAACTACGGTCATCACCGGGAGTGGTCCCGACTATTGTCACTCCGGGGTTGCCGGATCATAACACGTAGTAGGTGACTATAACTTGCAAGATCGGATCTACAACATGGATATAATGGTGATAACATAAACGGTTCTGATCTGAAATCATGGCACCCGGGCCCAAAGTGACAAGCATTAAGCATGGCAAAGTCATAGCAACATCAATCTCAGAACATAGTGGATACTAGGGATCAGGCCCTAACAAAACTAACTAGATTACATGATGAATCTCATCTAACTCCTCATCAACCAGCGAGCCTATGAAGGAATTACTCACTCCCGGTGGGGAGCATCATGGAATTTGCGATGGAGAAGGGTTGGTGATGACAAAGATCAAAGGTCCCCCTCTCCGGAGCCCCAAACGGACTCCAGATCTAGCCTCCCGATGAAGAACAGGAGGTGACGGCGGCTCCATCTCGTGGAACGTGATAATTCTTTCTCCTTGATTTTTTTCTAGAAAAATGTGATTTTGTAGCATCGGTTTCAGGGTCTACGGGGCCACTAGGGGGGAAAACACACCTGGGCGCGCCTGGGGGGGGGGGGGGCAGGCGTGCCCTGGTGGGTTGTGCCCACCCAGGTGCCTCCCTCCGGTGGTTCTTGGCTCCAGAAATTCTCTTTAATTGTGTAAAAAATCCTTGCAAAGTTTCGTTCCATTCCGAGAACTTTTATTTCTGCACAAAAACAACACCATGGTAGTTATGCTGAAAGCAGCGTCAGTCTAGGGTTAGTTTCATTCAAATCATGCAAATTAGAGTCCAAAACAAGAGGAAAAGCGTTAGGAAAAGTAGATACGTTGGAGACGTATCAACTCCCCCAAGCTTAAACCTTTGATTGTCCTCAAGCAATTCAGTTGATAAACTGAAAGTGAAAAAGAAAAACTTTTACAAACTCTTTTGCTCTTGTTTGCATAAATAAGCTTAAACAGCACCAAGGTTTTCAGCCAACATTTTAACTAACCATGCCGACAATAACTCTTAAAAATTATATTAACTCATATCAATGACATAATCAACTAGCGAGCAATAATAAGATATCTAAAATAGCAACACATTGTCAAAACAACCATGATATAATATGACAATAGTGCTATCTCACTAGCCCTTTCTGAGACTGCAAAACATAAATGTAGAGCACCTCCAAAGTTCAAGCAGTGACTAAACATTGTAATTCATGGTAGAAAATATCCAGTCATGATGCACCTAACATTAGCTACACACATTGCATCAGCATGACAGCAGTGCTCTCAGGTTCTGGCGCTTATTTTAGAAGGTGATGACACAACAAAAAAGTAAATAGAAAGTCCCTTCGCAGAGGGAAGCAGTGATTTGCAGCGGTGCCAGAGCTCAAGTTTTTAAAACAGAAGTAAATGTTATTTTGAGACATGCACCCTTCTTGTTTACTTCACGGCCATCAGTTATCAATATCTTCCTTGCTAAGCACGCTAGTGGCGGTTCCCAAACGATAAAAGTAAAGGTTTACTCCCCCTCCACCAACCATCACACTCCACGGCTTGTCCGGAACAATGGGTGTCGTCCATACCAACAATAGTCCCAAGGGAGTTTTGTTTAATTATTTGCAATTTGATTTCGGGACTAGGAATCCCTATTACCGCCCTTTTCTCGTGCGATGGTGAGTGAATAAACACTCATCCTGAGAATAACCCGCTTAGCATGGAAGATACAGACTACCTCCTGTCGTTCCATGAATGATCCAGGCACACAAAAAGGATATTTATTTGAAGTTTTTAGAGATGGCACATGCAAATTTACTTAAGAGGGCAGGGTAATACCACATATCGGTAGGTATGGTGGACTCATCTGGAATAACTTGGGTTCAAGGTTTTTGAGTACAAGCAGAAATCCCACTTAGTACAGGCGAATGCTATCAATTAGGTTCAGAAGCGGCCAGCTAGAGAGCAACAACGGTCATGAACATGCATTATGCATAAGTAACATTGGACACTAGCATTAGTAGGATATGAACAACATGAACATAAATATCATAGAGGCTATGTTGGTCTTGATTCAACTACATGCATGAACATGTGCCAAGTCAAGCCACTCGAACTTTCAGAGGAGGATACCATATCATCATACTACATAACAATCATTTTAACGCAATGTTGATATCCAAGATAAATCATTATCCACCCCTAGCTACTTATGCATGGCATGAGAAACTATAATCTCTAATTGTCATTGCAAACATGTTTAATCACAATGGGCTGAATCATGGATACTAGGTTAAACATATTTACAAAAACAGAACAAGTCGAGTTCATACCCGTTTCTCTCTGCCACGGCCAGTTCACCAAATATCGTCATTATTGCCTTTCACTTGCACGACCGAACGATTTGAAAATAATAATAGTGCAAGAGTGTCGCGGACTAAGCTAGAATCTGCAAATGTTTTATTCAACAGGAGAAGACAAGGTGATATGGGATCTTTGTTAGATCAACAATTATGCATATGAGAGCCACTCAACATTTTCATCGTGGCCGGTATGACTCAATTAAAAAGAAAATAAATTCAGAGAAACACACTGAAATATTTTTGGAGTTTTTGATTTTCATGAACAAGCAAATAAAATGGAAAAGCAAAAACGAGAAAAACTATGTACACGGGAAAGCTCCCAACAAGCAAAAGAAGCAAGGAAATCTTTTTGGGTTTTCCTTTTAGTGCTACAGCTAACTACTCTAGAAAGAAAAATAAAAAAGTAGCAGGAATTTTTTTTATTTTCTCAAGTTTTTCAAACACACAAGAAGAAAGCGAGAAGATAAATTTAACATGGATGGTACAGTGAAAAAGTGTGGACACACTATGCATTGAAAACAGAATCTGCCAGAAACAGAATAGTCTGTAATGATCTGAAAAACAACCATACTTCTGCTACTCCAAAAATTCTGAAAAACTAGGGAAACCTAAGCAATTTGCATATCAATGTTGTGTAAAAAATTCAGATCAAAATCAAACTTCTGTGATTTTTTAAAATTCTAGCAATGAGCGCAAAAGTTTCTGTTTTTCAACAAGATCAAATCAACTATCACCATAAATGACCCCAAAGGTCTTACTTGACACTTTATCGAAACAAAAACTATAAAACATGATTACTACAATAGCTTAATAATGATAACACACAAAAACAGTAAGGATAAATATTGGATTGTCTCCCAACAAGCGCTTTTCTTTAATGCCTTTTTAACTAGGCATGATATTCAAATTATACTCTTCCAAGCCCAATTCTGATAATCCTTTTATTCATACTCTAAAAGATATAAGTGAAGTTCATAGAGCATTCTACAAATAATATAAATTTACCAATATCCAAGCTCAAAATATATAAGTGAGCACACGAAGCATTCTATAAAGTTATACTCAAAAGATTTAACTGAAGCACAAAGAGCATTCTATAAAGCCATACTCAAAGGATTTAAGTGAAGCACAAAGAGCATTCTACAAATCAATGAAGGGATATCTCATACTAGTATGGATCATAAAGGAAAAATAAACACAAAAGATGCATGTCATGTGAACTAAAAAAAAACGAGGTATGCCGATAATTGTTGAAGAAGAAAGACGGGATGCCAACGGGGGCATCCCCAGGCTTAGATGCTTGAGTATCCTTGAAATATTTACTTGGGGTGCCTTGGTCATCCCCAAGCTTGAACTCTTGCCTCTCCTTATTCTACTCATATTGGTAACTCCTCGTTCTTTGAACACTTCATTCACACAAAACTTAATGAAAACTTTGTGAGATCCGTTAGTATAATAAAGCAAGTCACTACCTTTAGGTAATGTTGTAAACTCATTCCAATTTCATATTAGCATTATATCTACTGTATTCCAACTTCACCATGGTTCATACCCCCTGATACTACCCATAGATTCATCAAAATAAGTTAACAACACGTAGAAAATAGAATCTGTCAAAAACAGGACAGTCTGTAGTAATCTGCGACTTTCTTATACTTCCGTAACTCCAGAAATTCTAAAACAATAGGACAATTTAAAAAAGTTTTAGGCATAAGAGGCAAGTAATTTTTTTTGTATTTTGTATTTTGCATTTTTATATTTTTGTTTGTTTCGCCCACAACTAAGCAAGAACAAAAGGGAAAACAAAATCTACTTAGTGAAGAAAGCAAACAAGCATACACGAAAATATCAAACCCACGCTATTGCTCCCCGGCAACGGTGCCAGAAAAGAGCTTGATAATCCCCAAGTGCAGGGAATCATCATAGAAATTCCCAAAGGTGGAAGTGATACGTATGGAGTGTCGAACCCACAAGGAGCTAAAGGTAAGATCAATATTCTCTCAAGTCCTATCTGCCACTGATACGACTCTACGTACACCGAATGTTTTCTTCCATCTAGAAACGAGAAATAAAACTATGTTGTGGGTATGAAGAGGATAACTTTTCATGATATCGGAGAACTAAAATATAAAAGTAGGTGTTGTTAACATAAAGTTAGAATACATTACTATATATTATAAACAACGAGTGTGGAATAATGATGGGTCGGTGTGTGGAATTATCCTAGGCAATTGTTAACAAAATCGGTAGTCGTCATTGCAATTTTATATGAGGGAGAGGCATAATCTAACATACTTTCTCTTCTTGGATCATATGCACTTATGATTGGAACTCTAGCAAGCATCCGCAACTACTAAAGATCATTAAGGTAAAACCCAACCATAGCATTAAAGCATCAAGTCCCCTTTATCCCATACACAACAACCCCCTTACTCGGGTTTAAGCTTATGTCACTCTAGCAACCCACTATAAGTGAATCATGAATGTATTGCAACACCCTACAGCGGGAATCCCTCACGTGTGTGCGGCATGGAAGGCACCATAGGACAACACTAAATAAAACATATAACTCAAACCAATATATATCATCAATCAACCCAAAGGACAAAACAAATCTACTCAAAACATCATAGGATGGCAACACATCATTGGATCATATATGTGGCATAAAGCACCATGTTCAAGTAGGGGATTACAGCGAGGTGCAGGAGATTGGACCGCGTAAAAGAGATGAGGATGGTGATGATGATGGTGATGTTGATGAAGACGATCACTGCGGCGATGGTTCCCCCGATGGCACTCCGGCGCCACCGAGAGAGGGGGGGGGGGAGAGGTTCGCCCCCTTGTGCTTCCTCCTCCATGGCCTCCCCTTAGGTGGGGAAATGTTTTCCCTTTGGTCCTTGGCCTTCATGACGATGGTGACCCCTCCGGCTTCCTCCTCCCTGGGCACCGATGATGATGGCCCCCTTCGGCAGGGTGCCGGAGAGGGCCTAGATTGGTTTTTCATGGCTACAGAGGCTTACAGCGGCGGAACTTTTGATTCCCCTTCTGTTTTGGTTTTTTTAGATTTATAGGAGGAGTTGGCGTCGCTTTCACATCAGGGGGCCCCACGAGGCGATCACAAGGTCGAGGGGCGCGCCCCCACCCTTGTGGTGGCCCCGGGACTCCTCTTCCGTATCTTTTTCTTCCAGTATTTTTCATATTTTCCAGAAAAATTCTCCACTAATTTTCAGCTCGTTCTGAGGACTTTTATTTCTGCACAAAAACAACACCAGGTAGTTCTGCTGAAAACAGCGTCAGTCCTGGTTAGTTCTAATCAAATCATACCAAAATCATTTGGAATCATTGTAAACATGGCATGAATAATTCATAAATTATAGATACGTCGGAGACGTATCAATCATAAGTAGGAGGTTCTTCAAGTAAGAACAACACCTAAGCACCGATCCACCCACATATCAAATTATCAAAGTAGTGAACACAAATCAAACCAACATGGTGAAAGTGACTAGATGAAATTCAAGTGCACCCTCAAGAACGCTTTGCTTATCATAAGAGACCGTTTTAGCCTGTCCTTTGCCTCAAAAGGATTGGGCTACCTTGCTGCACTTTTGTTACTATTATCGTTACTTGCTCGTTACAAATTATCTTGCAATCAAACTACTCTGCTACTTACAATTTCAGCACTTGCAGACATTACCTTGCTGAAAACCACTTGTGATTTCCTTCTGCTCCTCGTTGGGTTCGACACTCTTACTTATCAAAAAGGCTACAATTGATCCCATATACTTGTGGGTCATCAGCGCACGACACATAGTTCATTTCCTCCTAACCAGAGAACTTCCTGAAGAGCAAGAAGAAGCTCAAAGAGTAGCCCGGAGGGCTAGTGTGTATCAGTTCGTCGATGACACACTATACAAAAGAAGGCCCAACGGTGTGAAATTGAAGTGCATTTGCCGGGAAGAAGAAATGAACTACTGGCAGAAATACACAAAGGCATGTGCGGCTCCCACATTGGATCAAGGGCTTTGGTTGGGAAAGCATTCCGGCAAGGATTCTATTGGCCCACAGCCCTCCAAGATGTGGTCGAGCTAGTCGCCAAATGTGAAGCCTGCCGGTTCCATTCCAAGAACATCCATCTGCCTGCCCAAGCTTTTCAGACAATCCCTTTGTCATGGACGTTTTTGGTCTGGGGGCTCGATATCCTCAGCCCTTTCCCCTGAGCTGTCGAAGGCTTTGAATTCTTGTTTGTTGCAATCGACAAGTTTACAAAGTGGCCGGAAGTAGAAGCCATTAGAAAGGTGACTGCTCAGTCAGCTATCAAGTTCTTGAAAGGATTGGTGTGCCGCTTCGAAGTCCCTGCCCGGATCATCACTAACAACGGCGCCCAATTCACGAGCCGCGCCTTCATGCAATATGCTCATGCCCTCTGAAGCAAGATCTCCTTTTCCTCTGTTGCACATCCCAAAAGCAATGGGCAAGCTGAGAGGGCGAACGCTGAAGTGTTGCAAGGACTCAAGACAAGAACATTTGATAAGCTGCAGAAGTGCGACATGCGATGGATCAACGAGTTGCCGGTGGTTCTTTGGTCCCTCAGAACGACACCAAATCAAGCTATCGGGCAGACTCCCTTCTTTCTAGTCCATGGGGCAGAAGCAGTTATCCCCACGGAACTCATTTACGGGTCACCTCTAGTGCTTGCCTACGATGAAGTAGTGCAGGAATAGCACCGGCGTGACGACGATGTGCTTCTTGAGGAGAACCGTCTCCGGGCTGCTACGCGTGTTGCATGCTACTAGCAGGCCCTGCGTCGCTATCATAGCCGGAAGGGTTCACGCCCGATGTAAGGAAGGCGACCTTGTCCTTAGGAGCGTTCAGTCCGCCAAGGGTGCAAACAAGTTGACGCCTAAGTGGGAAGGCCCTTACCAGGTGGTATGAGTCACCAGACCGGGCGCAATCCGTTTGGAGACCAGAGATGGCATTCAATTGCAAAACTCATGGAATATTGAGAATCTCGGCAAGTTCTACCCATAAGGCGCGGCTGCAGGCCCTGCCCGGTAGCCACCCTGTTGTACAGGCTTTGCCTCAGTTGCATGTAACCCCTTGTACAAAGCCAGGCACAGAACCTGAGCAACGGAAAAATCAATGAAGCGCTAGGGGGCCCCGACAAGTTGCATGCATGCATAATCATATGATGAGAATCACATGTTCATGTAGATAAAATTGCATCTGGCATCATTTTCATCTGCATAAACTGCAGGCTCCTGCCGTGGACTTGGTCCCAAAGAGGAGATGAGAAGACGAGCCTACACTGCGATCCCCGACAAGCCAAATAGATAAGTTCTTTCTTTTATCCATACGTGTTCTGTAAGCAAGGACTTGTGCATAAGAAAACCTCGCCGCCCTTTGAAACTTAGGTGCTCCCATCCCTTGACTCGAGCGTTGCTTCGGTCAGGATGGTTGCAGTGGCCTTTGACGGAAAAGGATTGGCGGGGGGTTGGTCCCTCTTTACGATTTGTGCCCAATAGGCTTAACTCCGCGGCAACAAAATTGAGGATGCTGGAAGGATATCATGTTGGGGGAAACTTGTTTACTTAAAAGTATAGAGGCATCCCACCTCTGCGTGGACATATTACGTGCACAAGTGTCAGTGCAACAAACCCTGGGTCTGTTGCCCAGACTGTGCACAGGCATGGGAACAAGATTGAAGCACCAGCCCAAATCAGAGTGCAAGAGACCAAGAGATTCGAAGGACCAACATGCAGATCAGAGGAACCAAGATCAAGCCAGAGAAGCAGGATTTCGTCAAGAGAAAAGCCTCCCTTGCCGGGCAGACGAGCCCGGCAAGGGGCAAGGCCACCCCCAGAAATAGACAACCAAAGTGCCCCGGCAGGGCCTGCCGGGGCTCATGAAGGCAAAACCACCTCACCAACTACTCCACCAAGACCCACGTCGTCGATCAGTGCGGTGTCAAGCCGCAAAGTGATTAAGTGGCAACCATTCACCACATGGCAGCCATTTTCTACAGGAGAAACCCGTAGACGACACTCGTCCTGCGACGTGTCAAGCGAGCAGGCGCGGAGCTGGCAAGATAGCCCGGCAAGCCTTGCCGGGCAACCAGCGATGTGAGATTAAGTGGTGCATTTAATGCACCCTGTCAGCCCGTAGAGTTAGGTATGATAGCACTGTTTGCTATCTTATCAGTGCATAATTACTCCTTTGCCACTGTGGTAACCCCTTGTAAAGGAGGCTCATGGCAACCATAGAAGGGGTTAGAAGATTGGATAACTCACACCCCCATACGCGCGTAGTCGCTGCTGCCCTAAGGCAACCCCTGCCGGGCAAGTGTACTACGCTCTGCCACCACCTTTCCACCATCAATCCACCAAAGCAGGAGTAGGGTTTTACGCCTCACAGCGGCCCGAACCTGGGTGAAATTGCATGTGTGATCTCTATCGTGCTGCCCCAAGCTCGTCTGCTCTTTGTGCAATGCGTCACCCCCCTGCCGAACCAGCAAGGGGCCTCTTGGTCCCATAGGTGGCCGTGGTTTCCCGCAACAACAAGTCCCCGACAAGGTTCATATCTTTCATTAATATACTGATCAAAACAAGTACAGACCTTACATGACACAAACATGGATTAAAGAGATTACATAATTTGAACTAAAATTTGGCAAGTGCCTACCGATTTTATATTGAAAAAAGATAAGTGCCCCGTGATGCCCTTTCTTGTCCTTCTCCTCCTAGGCATAGAAGTAGAAGCCGAAGAGGGCAAAAGGGGCGCCTGGACAGAAGCCCAGCCTGACCCTGTCGGGCTCTAGGAGAGGTAGCCCGGAAAGAGCGAGAGGGCGCGGACGAAGGAGAGGCTGAAGAAATCGGCGAAGACGACCCGTCAACCGCCACCACCAGGGCCAGCAGGACACGACGGGGCAAACGGAGCTTGATAATCCCCAAGTGCATAGAATCATCGTAGCAATTTCCAAAGGTGGAAGTGATAAGTATGTAGTGTCAAACCCACAAGGAGCTAAAGGTAAGATCAATATTCTCTCAAGTCCTGTCTGCCACTGATACGACTCTACGTACACCGAACGTTTGCTTCGATATAGAAACGAGAAATAAAACTACGTTGTGGGTATGAAGAGGATAGCTTTGCATGATATCGGAGAAATAAAATATAAAACTAGGTGTTGTGGGTATGAAAAGGAGGACCATGGCAACCATAGAAGGGGTTAGAAGATTGGATCACACACACCCCCATGCGCGCGTAGTCGCTGCTGCCCTAAGGCAACCCCTGCCGGGCAAGTGTACTACGCTCAGCCAACACCTTTCCACAATCAATCCACCAAAGCAGGAGTAGGGTTTTACGCCTCACGGTGGCCCGAACCTGGGTAAAATTGCCTCTGTGATCTCTATCGTGCTGCCCCACACTCGTCTGCTCTTTGTGCAACACGTCGCCCCCCTGCCGAACTAGCAAGGGGCATCTTGGTCCCATAGGTGGCCATGGTTTCCCACGACATCTTTGGCGCGCCAGGTAGGAGGCTCGCTTGCATGAACCTGAAGGCATGCGCAGCGCATCGTCTTCGCCACGATCTTCATCTTCGACGACGCCATCGACCATGGCACCCAAGAAGAAGCCAGGTCCTTCGGCTCACCCATCCACCTCGAAGGCTCCGCCGACCGCGGCCTCTGGCGCTGCGGGCAGTGCAGAGGCACAAAAGGACGCGGATGCTGCTGGGGAAGTGGTCGGTGCAGGCGGCGCCGTCACCACTTCTCCCACAGCCGACGAAAGAGAAGGAGACACCGGAGGAGAGCAGCATCAACAACACCCCGACGGCCACGCTCCCCAAGGTATGGGTGAAGGGGTTACTCCATCTGTGCCCCTTTTCCCCCGCGGGCGGGCACAGCCGCAACAACGCCGCCCGGACCGGGGCGAATCGCCGCCCTCCGACCATTCCCACCACGGGTGCGGCCACCGTGCGAGCACCCCCTCCGGGACGGGACGACCAAGCCGCTGCGCCCGACGGAGCTGCTGACCCTCGAGCGCCTTCGCTGCACCATGTCCAAGTGGTCGCCTCGCAGCAGCAGCAGGGGCACAGTGCTACCGCCGCTGGCACCGTCAGGAGCCGGGCGACGGTACGATCGACTTCAACATTATCCATGCCAAGTACGACTTCAGAGGCCATGGCGCGGGCTCAACCGCTGCTGAGGTTTCCACTAGCGGCCGAGCAGTTGGACGAATGGCGTGCCACCATCCAAAGCCTGCTCGGTTTCGCCAAAGCTGGGGGCTCAAGGCGAGCTGGCCCGCCACGACCTCCCCAAGCGACAGCAACGGCTCAAGTTGTTGACCGTACGGAAGGGGCCATCCCCATAGTGCAGTCCCCGCCACGGCAGCCAGCGCGAGTGCAACAGAATCAAGACCCCGACGACGTCTCGATGGCCTCTTCTGACCCTCGAGCACGTCCAGGCCAACGACGAGCCCCGGAGGATAGGCGGGGAGGAGACACGCGTGTCATCGTCGAGCAACGCCGTGACGACCTCCGCCAGTGTCGGTGTACAAAAAGAGGGGTACACTTTTTGTACCCCTATAGCTGTGCACGTGCAGTCTGAGCCACGGGCACCACCGCACTGAGCAAGGCAAGGGAGGTGAGCCAAGGTGAGGCCAAAGCTCGAAAGGAGCAGAATGACGCCAAGACCAAGACCACAAAGAGCAAAGGGGACGAAGAGGACTCCCCCGGCAAGATCCTTGCCAGGAGGCGGTTTTAGCAAACCCGTCAGACCCTTGTCGTGGCAGCTCGCCCCACACCTACGGAGCGAATCAGCCTTGAGTCCACCGCCCCCATGGGGCAAGGATTCGGAGACATCCCCGTGGTGGCATGCATATCTTTGTGAAGACATTCAAGATCAGATACACACCATAGAAGATGACGACCCTTGGCGGGATCCCAGCCAAGGAGGACCACAAGGCCCCCGGTAAGAGCCTTGCCGGGGATGACAGCAGGCGTCATGGTAAGACCCTTGCCGGGGCTACGGCGAGGCCCTTGCCAAGAACACCCGTAGGGCCACCATCAGGCCCACGCCAATCAAACCTCCACCACCGTTCGCATGCAGCTGCCGACCCAACCAGTTGGGCAGGCACCTGCATGGCGGCAAGCAGATCTTCATGGAGACCCACCACTGTGCCACCTCAGCTGCCTGCTTGCCTACATGGCACCGCGGGCACCGCTGGCCGGGGCGCGTGTCGACACGAAAGGGAGCGGCGACGGACAAGACATGGCTCTCCCCCGTCCCCGATAAAGCAAGGACACCTAAGCAAGACGCATTAAAAGCGCCTTGTCATGTAATGCGAGGGATAAACTCGCATCACTGTACCCTTTCCACCTCCTGTGTGCCACTGTGGAAACCCCTTTCCCTATAAAAGGAGGCCCAAGGCGACCAGGAGGGGGTTTATGCTTTTTGGAGCTCCTCACGCCCCATTGCTAGTTCAAGAACACAGATAAACAAACCACCAAAGCAGGAGTAGGGTTTTACGCATCCTCGCGGCCCGAACCTGGATAAGGAAACCGTGTGCTATCTGTTTGATCCGCTCTTCTCATGACCCCGCGCCCCGCGACCGTAGTAGGGATTCTTGTGATCCCATAGGTGTCGTTCCCACCAACATCTTTGGCGCGACAGCTAGGGGCTCAGTTGTGAGAATCGGCTTTAGCAGTTAGCCCGGCACTCCTTCATCTTCGTGACCCTTGAAGAAGAAAGGAGGCTAGAAGATCGACACTCGAGCGATCGCAAACAGAAGCTAAGTTGCACTGAACCCTTATTTGTGCTACCCTTCTTATTTGAGGTTATTCCCCCCCCCCCCCCCGGAGATGTCACGCCTTTGTATGAGAAACCTGCACGCCAGGGGGCTCTCCCACGATCGGCAACGCCCTTGCCCTGTTTCGATTCCGCTCAACAGCTCAAGCGGCTGCGTCGAGAATGGCAGAGTAACCTTCCGCGATCAACAACGCCCTCGATTCTGACTTGAGTCAAGCTCGACAGTTCGAGCGGCCGCGTTCGAAACGGGAAGGTGGCTCGCCCGGCAGCATGTGTACCCGGCAGGCCCTGGGGATCCGTCCCCAAAACGCCGCTAGGGGCTTCCGCGCCGGCAAGCCTACCCGATCGACGTGGGGCACGCATACAAAGAGGAATTGAACGGGAAATAACATGCATGAAAACTAAGAATACTTCAAAGTTATATTACATCACGTCATAGCTGCGGTTCTAACTAAAGATAAAATTTGTCTTGGTCGGGAACCCGCGGCGCGAAGAAGAACGGATGCCTAATCCCCGGCTGGCCTTCCACCCTCTTGATTTCGTCGATGCAGTCGGTGATGGGTTTGATGCGCTCCTTGTGCACCGTGAGGTCAACACCATCCGGCAAGCTCTTCATCGCGGCCGCGAAGTCAAGGTCGGGATTCTAGTGCGCCATCTTGGTGAGGACCTTGGTCACGACCCTCCGGCAAAGTCGCCGGGCCTCCTCGGCCAGCGTGGCCGTCCTGTTGGAGTGAAGATAGGCGAAGGCTCCGAGGACGCCCTCGAAGAACTGGGCCAGCTTGGCGTTGACGGTCCTGGCTGCGCCGGGGCGACCTCATGTTTAGCATCCCCATGGTGGCCAATTGTGAGGTGACCGCCGGGCGACGACCTCGGATGGCTGATCCACTGTTCTCACCCACCACATATTCCTGGTGGGAGGCGGCCTCGTTGCCCAAGAATCGCTTATCCTCCTCGAGGCTCTGGTCAAGGTCTCCTCCCGAGCCCTGCTCTCCGACAACATCTTCTCGAGATCCTCCAGCTTCAGCTTGAGGTCTCGATGGAGTTCAGCGTCGGAGAGCTCCCCAATCCTGCGATGATGCTCCTTGCGCCTCTACCAAGGCGCGGTTGAGCGTGTCTTCTTCTTGCCGGACAGCTTGAGGGCCTGCTCCTTCAGCTCGTCCCGCCTGCTTCAGCTCCTTCACCTTGCCGGCATGGGCTATAGCTTGGGCATCGAGTGCCTCTTTGTGCCTCTGCTCCAGCTCACGAGTCCGTCATGCGACAAGGGCCTCGAGCTCCTCATCCTTGCAGCGGAGCGTTCGATAAGCTTCGCTTCACGCTGGAGAGGTCCTCTTCCGAAATCCAAGGCGGCTTGATCTTGGCTCGGAAAGGCCCCAAGATGGGATCTCACGGCATGAAGGTTGCGGCGGTGGAATTAGGTTTTGGCTCCGTGTCTGGTAGTTTGGGGTGCGTAGGTATATATAGGAGGAAGAAGTACGTCGGTGGAGCAACATGGGGCCCACGAGGGTGGAGGGCGCCGGGGGGGTTAAGCGCGCCACCCTTCCTCGTGCCTTCCTGGTTGATGTCTTGATGTAGGGTCCAAGTCCTCTGGATCACGTTCGTTCCGAAAATCACGTTCCCGAAGGTTTCATTCCGTTTGGACTCCGTTTGATATTCTTTTTCTGCGAAACTCTGAAATAGGCAAAAACGGGTTGGGCCTTCGATTAATAGGTTAGTCCCAAGAATAATATAAAAGTGTATAATAAAGCCCGATAATGTCCAAAAATGGAATATAATATAGCATGGAATAATAAAAAATTATAGATACGTTGGAGCCGTATCAGGGAGCACTTGAAGTACGTCGTCCAAATGCATTTTGGCCGGGAAGAAGCAACTAACAATACAGCTGCGTATGAAGGGCTCCTTGCCGGGCTTAGGATTGCAGCTGAACTAGGAATTAAGAAGCTGATCATTCAAGGAGATTCACAGCTTGTGGTGAGACAAGTCAACAAGCATTATCAAAGTCCATTGATGGAGGCATACGTCGAGGAAGTGAGGAGATTGGAGGAGTGCTTTGACGGATTGCAAACAGAGCATGTACCCCGTGCGGAAAACAACATAGTTGATCACCTGTCAAAGTGTGTTGCGTAGAAGCTTCCTGTGGAACCGGGGACTTTTGTTCTCCATCTCACTCAGCCCTCCGTATCCCCAGAAACAATGGCCCAAAAGAGGAGAAAGTTGGACTACGGTAAGCCTCTCCTGGTAGAGCCGTCCGCTCCTGGTAGAGACCCTGCGGAAAACAACTCCTCACAGCCTGTCGGACCACCCCCTCCAGTCGGGTCCATGAACCCAGCGAACGAGAGTGGTGCTCCCACAATAGAGGAGGTGCCGCTAGTCCCCATTGCCGAGCCCCAGGCTCCAACTTGGGCAAGGTACATTGTCCACTTCCTCCGAACCGGAGAGCTTCCCGGCGACCAAGATTAAGCTGAAAAAGTAGCCCAAAGGGCCAGTATGTATCAGTTTGTCGATGACACTCTATACAGAAGGAGGCCCAACGGTGTGAAATTTAAGTGTGTCTGCCGGAAAGAAGGAAAGGAAGTGCTGGCTGAGATTCACAGAGGAATGTACGGCTCCCACATTGGATCAAGGGCATTAGTTGGGAAAGCATTCCGGCAAGGATTCTATTGGCCCATAGCCCTCCAAGATGCGATCGAGCTAGTCACGAAATGTGAAGCCTGTCAGTTCCATTCCAAGAAAACACACCTACCTACCCAAGATCTTCAAACAATCCCTCTATCATGGCCATTTCGGTCTGGGGGCTCGATATCCTCGGCCCCTTCCCTCGAGCAATCGGGGGCTTTGAATTGTTGTTCGTTGCCATCAACAAGTTTACAAAGTGGCCGGAAGTGACTGCCGTGAGAAAGGTGACTGCTCGGTCAGCTATCAAGTTCTTGAAAGAATTGGTGTGTCATTTTGGAGTTCTAGCAAGGATCATCACCGACAACGGCACCCAGTTCACGAGCCGCGCCTTCATGCAATATGTTCATGCCCCCTGATGCAAGATCTCATTCGCCTCTGTGGCACACCCCGGAGCAATGGACAAGCTGAGAGGGCGAACACTGAAGTGCTGCGTGGACTCAAGACAAGAACTTCTGATACGCTGCAGAAGCACGACAGGCGGTGGATCGAGGAGATGCCGGTAGTTCTATGGTCCCTCAGAACGACACCAAACTGAGCTACCGGGCAGACTCCTTTCTCCCTGGTCTACAGGGCAGAAGTAGTTATCCCCACGGAACTCATTTATGGGTCGCCTCGAGTGCTTACCTACGATGAAGTAGCGCAAGATCAACACCAGCTTGACGATGCTGTGCTACTCAAGGAGAACCGTCTCCGGGCTGCTACGCGTGCTGCACGCTATCAGCAAGCCCTGCGTCGCTACCATAGCCGCAGGGTTCACGCCTGGTGTTTTGAGGAAGGTGACCTTGTCCTTAGGCGCGTTCAGTCCGCCAAGGGTACAAACAAGTTGTCACCGAAGTGGGAAGGCCCTTACCGGGTAGTACGAGTCACCAGACCTGGCGCAGTCCGTCTGGAGACCGGAGATGGCACTCTGTTGCAAAACTCATGGAATATTGAGCATCTCCGCAAGTTCTACCCATAAGGCACGGCGGTCGGGCCTTGCCCGACAGCCACCCTTTTGTACATGCCTTGCCTTAGCTGCATGTAACCCCTTGTATAAAGTTAGGGCGATGACCCCCGTGCAAGAGAAAATAAAGAAGCACTGTGGGGGCCCTGTCGGTTCAATATCCGACGTATCTCGTAGTAGGGGTCCTAAGCTAGGCGTCTTGGAGTGATGGTAACATGGACACGGGGTTTTACCCAGCTTCGGGCTCTCTTGATGAGATAATACCCTACATGCTGCTTTTGATTGTTTTCATATGGGTGTAGTACAGAGTACATGTATCTACCATGAGATTGTAGTAGTGAATATGAGATTGTCTATTGACTAGCCTGGCCTCGGTTTATATAAGACACCGGAGGCCTAGGGTTTAGGAGAGTCCTTGTCTTGGGCGCCAAGTCTTGTGGAGTCTTCCTTGTATGAGGCAGGGGTTGTCCGAACTGGCCCATGAGTATGCGGCCATGGGGTCCTCGGCCCAATCAAACTGATCGGGAGATGACGTGGTGAGTACCTCCTAGTCCAGGACACCGTAAGTAGCCCCCTGAACCAGTCTTCAAGTTGGGGACGCTCCTCGATTCTTCCGAACTGTTCTTCATCTTCGGTCGTCAGTCTTGAAAACTCGTTCAACAAATCTTCCCATCTCTGATCTTGAGGATCGCCAAAGTGCATCCGAAGAGTTTACACGTCGGGTATCCGAGGAGCCCCTTTAAGTTTCCGGCCTTTATCAATGCCTTGTTATTTTCACGCCCACCTCGGGTTTGAAGTTGTCCCCATGCGGCGGTGTCCTCTTGCATCCGAGCTCCAACGCCGGACTGCATTTGAAGTATCTTTTGCAGTCGAGCACCAACGCCGGACTATATCCGAGCTCCAACGTCGTACTGAATCCAAACTCCAACACCGAAGAGTATCCGAGCTCCAACACCGGACTATATCCAAGGTGTCATAGATCACCTTGGCTCAAAAAGGTCGAAGGAGTTTAGCCAAGCTTAATGCCAGAAATGCCCTCTATATAGCCAACCACTGGCGTCCGAGCTTTATGCCGGACTGCTTCCGGGGTGTCTATTGTAGTCGAGCACCAACGCCGCACTGTATCTGAGGTAGTACACCACCTCGTCCATGGGCTGATTTTTATGAATTTAATCTCGAATTGTGCAATGTAATCTCTTCTGAGATGTATAGCCAGTAGCCCTCGAGGTGCGTGTTGGCCTAATATCCGGGATGCACCTGAAAGGAAAAAATCGAACCGCTGACCCTAGTAGCCCCTGAGACTCAGGTCGATTCATAAAATCAGCGTGAGGATCAATTCCCAGCTCGGCAGCATACTTAGGAATAGAAACATGGTGTGCAAAGTCCTCGAGACCCAGGTTGGGTGCGGCCTATCAACCTGAGGATAATAATCTCCTCGAAAACTATATTGCACTTTAAACTTTCGGCATTGGATTGTCAATGCAGTAGCCCCCGAGATACTGGTCAGGTGGCAACACCAGATCAGGGGATCGATGTGCCCCTTTAATATTTGTAAATAATAAGCACGAAGCCCAGTAGCCCCCGAGCCTTAATGTGGGCAAGGGTGGCCGAATTAAGGATCGATATCCAAAGTAAAATCACAAATTATGTGTAATGATTCTATGTATCCAAATACTTTACATCATCAATTCTCCGATCCGCATTGTACAAAACTTTGTTGACCGACCATCGGCTTCCACCTCCTTGGCCAGTAGCCGAGGAGTGTTTGTCCTACTTTATAAAGCCTTTATAAGGGCAAAGATTTATGACAAACAAGGCAATCCAGCCATACGGTTTCATAAACAAAGGTACACAGAGAGATATGTTGTATTACTGTTTAATGTGAGAAACATCTTCCAAAGAAAATAGTCCCGCTATTGGTTCCTTTCTTTGGGTTGTCACCAACCATGATCATGAAACCTCACCTCCGATCAATGCAGGAGAAAAATATTGAGGAGTTAGTTCGGGGAAAGTTACCAAATTCTATGTTTATTTTGACTCCGTTGCGACCGTTTATTAGTTGAAAGTGGCTCATCGTCGGCTTCTACCCCTTTGTAGATACTATGCAGGGTGTTTCCGCAATAACAAGACAACCCTTAGCCGACGTCTCGGTGCCCGAAGGCGGTTGTGTTAGCAGAAACGAGGCAATCAGATATGCGGGCTTTATAACTTTCACTTAGTCATAGGAGCTTAAAGTTGGGAGGCCAATTACTAGCCCCCGGTTAGTGTTTGGCGACAGCCTATGTCAAGCCGTAAACACTTCGGCCAATGTTATGAACGGCCCATCATTTAACACAGTCATCGGATCGCTGACCAGTTTACGCTTATTGTGACAGTCAGTTTTCGGCTTTCTCCACTGAGGTGCTTAACCATGCGAACTGGAAGCACAATCGCAGTGGTTCTCCTTTTGCACACCTAGCCGAACAAAGCGGAACGTAGGCGGCAAGCACAGGAGCCGGGCAACCCAACTATTGACCGACGACACAATTTGAAACCAACGCTTATATAGCAATATCCAAGAATGTTTTTGCCGAATCTCTAAAGGTATCCGGCGTTGCACTGCGAGACTCATGCTGGAAACACACAAATTGTTTAAAAATGCCATAGGCTTGAAAACCAAAAAACCTCAAGAAAGACTTGACGTCCGAACCAGATCAAGTGTTCGGTTCCAATCCAAAAAATTGATCGTAGAGAAAAGAAGAAGAAAAAAAGGTGCTTCTGTCATGCTTTAACATGACGCGTCCTATCTCAAGACGTCAAGCGGGTCAGCCTTCAGCTTCAACCTCCCTATCCCGAAGGCGGGGTGTTTCTCATTAGGCCAGTTCAGCGAACTAAAACTTGAGCGGCTTTGAGAGAGAAATTAGGCTCCCCGGATATTGACCACACACTCGCGTCGAAAGGAGTGATAGAAAAAGACTTTGCAGCGACTGAGAAGAAAAATTTATTGTAAAACGGCTCATGCAAATTTAAGAGCCCCAAATGACTTGGGTAAAAGAATTGTATGTATAATGATTGTATGTACCAAAGTACTTATATCATATATGTGTTCACCCGAACTTTATACGCGTCTTAACCGACCGTCGGCTTCTCCCTCTTCGGTCAAGGGCCGAAAAGTGTTATGTACTCCACCTGTCGAGAATATTGACGGTGTTTCCGATAACCAGGCAATCATGCCATAAGGCTGTAATAGACAAAGCGCGCTCAGGGAACTTATGCTATATTACTGACGAAGTGTAAGAAGCATCTTCGAAGAAAATAGTACCCCCACCGATACCTTTCTTCGGTGCTCATTGTTACTATGAGACTTGTGCAATAGATTTTTGTACTCATGAGTTCCGTTGTGTGCCGACCATAATTGAAAACAATAAGAGCGCTAACTTTCGGCTTCACCCAGTCTGAGGTCTGGCTCGGATGACCCGATCGTGACAATCGCAGAGGTGCTCCCTTTACTCCCTAGTCGAACAATCGGGAACGTAGGGGTAAACACAGGAGCGAGGCAACCCAGCTTGCAAATCGCTTAAGTCAATATGGTGCATATTGTGGCGTAATACACGAACAAGGAACGAGGTCGTACAAGTATAATCATATGCAAGAGGAAAAACTTTATAAAGGAAGCCCCCAAGTAAACGGGTTATTCGGATTTGTGTGTCACAAACAAAGTTATGACAAAAAAAATTCACAAGCAACTTGTTGCCAAAAAAGTATAATGCTTGGTCGAACCGAACAAAATTTAAAACTGAAAGTTTTTGAGCATGAAAGCGAGTTAGCTAGTTAATGTGTTCTGCGTTGATGATGTGGTCCGAGCTTGATGCGGGACAAGGTTCCATCCCCCAAGCCGGTCCCGAGGTGGCGGAGCGAAGAGCTCGGCACTCCGAAGTTGTGTCATAGCACGACCAATGCAGGCCGGTAGAGTGACGCCGAAGTCCCCGGTGTGGGCTAATGAGGTGTTTGACGAAGCCCCCCGTCCAGCCGAGGTGACGTGGTATGTCGGTACGTCGAGTTGACGATACTGCCCGATCCGGATCATTTTCCTGTGCACAAAAAATAGTGCAAACCGGAGATAATAGTAATAACAATAATTAAAAAATCGTTGCATAATATATAATTTATGCGAAGTGAGTAATAAAAGAAATATGGCCCGTGTGCCGAACACTCGATGGGGTGGAGCTCTCTCGGCGATGCCGAAATCCCCGAGGCAACCGAACACGTCGGTATGGCAACTCGACCAACAAAGTGGTCACGCGACCCGATTTACGTCGATTGGGATGACGACGTCGGCTTGCGGAGGCGATGGCATGGTGCGGCCACTCTTAATGCCAGGATGCCGGATCAACGAGATATGTGGGCCGCATTAGTTTGCATACAGAAAACAAAGTACGCCAGCAAAAAGGATATATTACGGAAAAATAATCCATACAGAATAATTTACTGGAACAATGGCACCTGATAATTCATCTGCTAACGGGTATAGCGGATTGGGAGCTGTACGCCGCCACCCTTGCCGGAGTTTCTTCGGCTTGTAATTGCATGGGACGGGCCATGCTAGGCGCATACTCCTCGAACCCAATGAAACTGGCTAGCAAGGAATTGTTCGGATCAGAACCGGCCGGACCTTAGCGTCCACAGACCGAATTTTAGACCGGTCGCTATAGGTCTGCATAGAAAAATCTTGCAAATTAGCAGAACAAATATTCATTGTGTATTTAATATAGACAATACAGGTAACTAGAAAAATAAAACATGATATTCTCGTTCAGAGGCGTTGAAGTCCGAGGTAAAAAGGCAGGACTAGTACTTCCCGTACGGTGGGTACTCGGAGGTCTTTTGTCTCCACGTGATTGTCGTAGCAATCCAAAGAAAAATGTGGGTTGCTTCTATTACGTGGACACAGGCAGCTTTAGTAATAGTACTAGTGTTTGCATGCGGGAGGTACCCAAAAGACAGATGGTTAGCAATAGGCATAGACTATCTCATAATTAAATAATAGCCTAAAAGGAAAAGAGGATGGAATCAGCCTGTGCGCTGCCAGCGATTTGAAGAATTGTCAGCCCCTGTGCATTGCATCCAGAAATAAGAGAAGGATGGATGTACAAGCCTCCTCAGAGCTCAGTGACTTTTAGCCGTTGGATCGGTTTACTTGATGCGTTTCTGGACGTCGGATCAGCATCTGGATCAACCTGGGCCGTCGGATCTCGAGCTGGCACTGCTGGAATGAATAGTAATAGCAGAAAAATGTAAATACCATGCCCCCACCGGGTTATTTTGGTCATTTCACATAGAGGCCTATAAAAGCCCGCAGCTCCCGTGGCAAGCCCTAGCCGCATCCTCCCCGCACTCGCCCCCCGCCCGCGCGTCCTCGCGTCCCAGCCCCTCCCCTAACCTAGCCCCCTCCCCCGCCGCCCACTTCCCCGACGTCGTCGCCGTCGTCCACCACCACCCCCACTGCGCCCCCACCCTCTCCCCATCCCCGTCGCCGAGGAGGAGCGCCTCCGGGGAGCAGCAGAAGGAGGAGGGGCACGCGGCGGCGGACCTAGCCGCCTCCTCTCCTCCCCGTTCCCAGCCACTGCCGGGCTCGCCGCCCGCCCGCCCGCGTCCCCGCCGCCGCCGCCACCTCCTCCCCGGCGCCCCGCGCGCCGCCCGCCTCCGTCCGCTCCCTGCCTCCTCTCTCCCAGCGCTTCTTCTCCCACCCTCGCCGCCTCTCTCTCCTCGCGCCCCCCCCGCCTGGCCCAAGCTCGGGGTCGAGGGCGCGCTGGTCCAGCGAGGCGGCTCGATGGTGAGCGCTGATGGATCTCGAGCTAGCTCGGGCATGTGGACGTTGGTGGCGCGCCAATGCCGTGGCGAGGTCGAGCCCGGGATAAACCTAGAGTCATGGTCGCCATGGACGCCGGCGCTGCACCTGCGCTGCCGGTTGGTCCTCCCCGACACCGTCCGGGCCCTCCTGCACTGCATCACCCTCCTATCGCGCCTACTAGACCTACAGGTCCCTCTCCCCATTCTCCTCCCCAAAGCTAGAGATTTCAGGTCGCTTGGGCGTGGAATAGAAAACCCGATGGGTTTGTTTTGGTGTTCATGGAGAGGCAGATCTGGCTTTACTTTTGTTTTCTCATGTGTGATGTTCTTCAATTTTGCAGGAAGTGCTCATGTATCAAATTCCAGTTATTTATATTTTGTAGAGAATAAATAGAGTCTTTGCAATCTTTTACATGATGTCGTTCATCGATTCAGATCCATTGTGCCATTGGAATGATTTGGATTCTGCTGTTGTCACCAGCCCGAGGTTCTGATCCTAGACCATGCCTACTTGGCCGTAAGCTATGTCGGACCAACCTCATTTAGGAGAAGAAGACTCTAGAAGGCAAGCAAGCAAGAACTCGACCACAGCATGCTCGCCACCGTCCTCGGCAGGTGAGCCATGAGTCTTCTTCCTCTTCTTCTTAGTCCATCCATGGTCGCTTATTACTTTGGTGAACGCCTCACACACTCAAGAGTTGTGTACGTGTGTTGGCCGTGTGATTTTGCAAGATCTGCCATTGGCGAGGAGGGCATCCTCTACAGCTACTGAGCATGACTTCTCGGCTTCACGGCCATGCTCACTAACGCACATGCGGCGCCACTCTCGGTGAGTGTCCGGCCTGCACATCAGCTCTGTACGATTGTTGTTTTCTAAGCTTTTGTCATCAAATAAATAGAATCTTGTTTCCATTTGGCCTGCCTCACTTGTTCTCATGTTCAGTTTTAATGGTTATATATTTTTGCTGACCACAGCTTGGAAACAAGATTCTGTGCCGTGTACTTTGATTATCATGCATATTTACATACTCATACTCATGGTCCATTGACCAACGCATGTGATTTACTATGAGATGATTCTCATGCATATTTACATATTGTACTAAATCCAAATACACATACTATATATATATATGTTTTATCTAATATAGTTCACCATGTACTAAATCCAGGTTCCTCTATCTCGCATGCACTCATATGCACACAAGATCGATCCCCTTTTCTGTTTTTGCATAGAGCAAAAAAATGACGTCGTCAATGCAGTGAGAGCTTGGTGTCGCATCCAACGGTTGCTGGTGCTAATGTGAGGCAATGTCTCCCTCACTCTATATGCATGTATCTTTTCTCGTCCCAGTCCCCTTTTTGTTAGTTCATCCATGACATTATTGTTGGGGAACGTAGTAATTTCAAAAAATTTCCTACGCACACGCAAGATCATGGTGATGGCATAGCAACGAGAGGGGAGAGTATTGTCCACGCACCCTCATAGACCGAAGCGGAAGCGTTATGACAACGCTGTTGATGTAGTCGACGTCTTCACGATCCGACCGATCCAAGTACCGAACGACGGCACCTCCGAGTTCAGCACACGCTCAGCTCGATGACGATCCCCGGCTCCGATCCAGCAAAGCGTCGGGATGAGTTCCGTCAAGACGACGGCGTGGGACGATGATGATGCTCTATCGGCGCAGGCTTCGCCTAAACTCCGCGACGATATGACCGAGGTGGAATATGGTGGAGGGGGCACCGCACACGGCTAAGGAACGTTCCGTAGATCAACTTGTGTGTTATGGGGTGCCCCCCTGCCCCCGTATTTTAAGGAGGGATGGGGAGGTGCGGCCGGCCCCCAAGGGGTGCGCCTGGAGGAGTCCTACTCCCACCGGGAGTAGGACTCCCCCCTCTTGCCTTGTTGGAGAAGGAAAGGGGGGAGGGGAAAGAGGAAAGGGGGGCGCCGCCCCCCCTTCCTTGTCCTATTCGGACTAGGGGGGAGGGGGCGCGAGGCCTGCCCTGGCCAGCCCTCCTCTTCTCCCTCATGGCCCACTAAGGCCCATTATCCCCCGGGAGGGTTCCGGTAACCCCCCGGTGTTCCGGTAAAATCCCGATTTCACCCGGAACCATTCCGATATCCAAATATAGGCTTCCAATATATCAATCTTTATGTCTCGACCATTTCGAGACTCCTCGTCATGTCCGTGATCATATCCGGGACTCCGAACAATCTTCGGTACATCAAAACTTATAAACTCATAATAAAACTGTCATCGTAACGTTAAGCGTGCGGACCCTACGGGTTCGAGAACTATGTAGACATGACCTAGAACTATTCTCGGTCAATAAACAATAGCGGAACCTGGATGCCCATATTGGTTCCTACATATTCTACGAAGATCTTTATCGGTCAAACCGCATAACGACATACGTTGTTCCCTTTGTCATCGGTATGTTACTTGCCCGAGATTCGATCGTCGGTATCCAATACCTAGTTCAATCTCGTTACGGCAAGTCTCTTTACTCGTTCCGTAATACATCATCTCAACTAACTTATTAGTTGCAATGCTTGCAAGGCTTATGTGATGTGTATTACCGAGAGGGCCCAGAGATACCTCTCCGACAATCGGAGTGACAAAACCTAATCTCGAATACGCCAACCCAACATGTACCTTTGGAGACACCTGTAGTACTCCTTTATAATCACCCAGATTCGTTGTGACGCTTGGTAGCACCCAAAGTGTTCCTCCGTAAACGGAGTTGCATAATCTCATAGTTACAGGAACATGTATAGGTCATGAAGAAAGCAATAGCAATATACTAAACGATCAAGTGCTAGGCTAACGGAATGGGTCATGTCAATCACATCATTCTCCTAATGATGTGATTCCATTAATCAAATAACAACACATGTCTATGGTTAGGAAACATAACCATCTTTGATTAATGAGCTAGTCAAGTAGAGGCATACTAGTGACTATATGTTTGTCTATGTATTCACACATGTATCATGTTTCCAGTTAATACAATTCTAGCATGAATAATAAACATTTATCATGATATGACGAAATAAATAATAACTTCATTATTGCCTGTAGGGCATATTTCCTTCAGTCTCCCACTTGCACTAGAGTCAATAATCTAGATTACACAGTAATGATTCTAACACCCATGGAGTCTTGGTGCCGATCATGTTTTGCTCGTGGAAGAGGCTTAGTCAACGGGTCTGCAACATTCAGATCCGTATGTATCTTGCAAATCTCTATGTCTCCCACCTGGACTTGGTCCCGGATGGAATTGAAGCGTCTCTTGATGTGCTTGGTCCTCTTGTGAAATCTGGATTCCTTTGCCAAGGCAATTGCACCAGTATTGTCATAGAAGATTTTCATTGGTCCCGATGCATTAGGTATGACACCTAGATCGGAAATGAACTCTTTCATCCAGACTCCTTCATTTGCTGCTTCCGAAGCAGCTATGTACTCCGCTTCACATGTAGATCCCGCCACGACGCTTTGTTTAGAACTGCACCAACTAACAGCTCCACCGCTTAATAAAAATACGTATCCGGTTTGCGATTTAGAATCGTCTGGATCAGTGTCAAAGCTTGCATCGACGTAACCATTTACGACTAGCTCTTTGTCACCTCCATATACGAGAAACATATCCTTAGTCCTTTTCGTATTTCGGGATGTTCTTGACCGCTGTCCGATGATCCACTCTCGATTACTTTGGTACCTTCCTGCCAAGCTTATTGCTAAGCATACGTCAGTCTGGTACACAGCATTGCATACATGATAGAGCCTATGGCTGAAGCATAGGAACATCTTTCATTTTCTCTATCTTCTCGCTATGGTCGGGCATTGAGTCGACTCAATTTCACACCTTGTAACACGTAAAAATCCTTTCTTTGCCGATCCATTTTGAAATTTTTCAAAATTTTATCAAGGTATGTGCTTTGTGAAAGTCCAATCAAGCGCCTTGATCTATCTCTATAGATCTTGATGCCCAATATGTAAGCAGCTTCACCGAGGTCTTTCATTGAAAAACTTTTATTCAAGTATCCTTTTATGCTATCCAGAAATTCTATATCATTTCCAATCAATAATATGTCGCCCACATATAATATCGAAATGCTACAGAGCTCCCACTCACTTTCTTGTAAATACAGCTTCTCCAAAAGTCTCAGATAAAACCATATGCTTTGATCACACTATCAAAGCGCTTATTCCAACTCCGAGAGGCTTGCACTGCACCATAAATTGATCATTGAGCTTGCACACTTTGTTAGCACCTCTTGGATCAACAAAACCTTCTGGTTGCATCATATACAACTCTTCTTCTAGAAATCCATTCAAGAATGCAGTTTTGACATCCATTTGCCAAATTTCATAATCATAAAATGCAGCAATTGCTAACATGATTCGGATAGACTTAAGCATCGCTACGGGTGAGAAAGTGTCACCGTAGTCAACCCCTTGAACTTGTCGAAAACCTTTCGCAACAAGTCGAGCTTTATAGACAGTTACATTACCATAAACGTCGGTCTTCTTCTTAAAGATCCGTTTATTCTCAATGGCTTGCCGATCATCGGGCAAGTCAACCAAAGTCCATACTTTGTTCTCATACATGGATCCCATCTCAGATTTCATGGCTTCCAGCCATTTTGCGGAATCTGGGCTCACCATCGCTTCTTCATAGTTTGTAGGTTCGCCATGGTCAAGTAACATGACTTCCAGAATAGGATTACCGTACCACTCTGGTGCGGATCTTACTCTGGTTGACCTACATAGTTCGGTAGAAACTTGATCTGAAGTTTCATGATCAATATCATTAGCTTCCTCACTAATTGGTGCAGTTGTCATAGGAACCGGTTCTTGTGATGAACTACTTTCCAATAAGGGAGCAGATACAGTTATCTCATCAAGTTCTACTTTTCTCCCACTCACTTCTTTCGAGAGAAACTCTTTTCTAGAAAGGATCGAATTTAGCAACGAAAATCTTGCCTTCAGATCTGTGATAGAAGGTGTACCCAATATTCTCTTTGGGTATCCTATGAAGACACATTTTCGATTTGGGTTCGAGCTTATCCGGTTGAAGTTTCTTCACATAAGCATCGCAACCCCAAACTTTAAGATACGACAACTTTGGTTTCTTGCCAAACCATAGTTCATAAGGCGTCGTTTCAACGGATTTTGATGGTGCCCTATTTAACGTGAATGCGGCCGTCTCTAAAGCATAACCCCAAAACGATAGCGGTAAATCAAGAAGAGTCATCATAGATGGCACCATATCTAGTAAAGTACGACACGACGCTCGACACACCATTTCGCTGTGGTGTTCCGGGTGGCGTGAGTTGCTAAACTATTCCGCATTGTTTCAAATGTAAACCAAAATCGTAACTCAAATATTCTCCTCCACGATCAGATCATAGAAATTTTATTTTCTTGTTACGATGATTTTCCACACTTCACTCTGAAATTCTTTGAACTTCTCAAATGTTTTAGATTTGTGTTTCATTAAGTAGATATACCCATATCTGCTCAAATCATCTGTGAAGGTGAGAAAATAACGATACCGCCGCGTGCCTCAACATTCATTGGACCACAAACATCGGTATGTATGATTTCCAACAAATCAGTTGCTCGCTCCATAGTTCCGAGAACGACGTTTTAGTCATCTTGCCCATGAGGCACGGTTCTTAAGTACCAAGTGATTCATAATCAAGTGATTCCAAAAGCCCATCAAGATGGAGTTTCTTCATGCGTTTTACATCGATATGACCCAAACGGCAAGTGCTACAAATAAGTTGCACTATCATTATCAACTCAGATCTTTTGGTTTCAACACTATGAATATGTGTATTACTACTATCGAGATTCAATAAAAATAGACCACTCTTCAAGGGTGCATGACCATAAAAGATATTATTCATATAAATAGAACTACCATTATTCTCTGACTTAAATGAATAACCGTCTTGCATCAAACAAGATCCAGATATAATGTTCATGCTTAACGCTGGCACCAAATAACAATTATTTAGGTCTAAAACTAATCCCGATGGTGGATGTAGAGGTAGCGTGACGACCGCGATCACGTCGACTTTGGAACCATTTCCCACGCGCATCGTCACCTCGTCCTTAGCCAATCTTCGCTAATCCGTAGTCCCTGCTTTGAGTTGCAAATATTAGCAATGAACCAAGTATCAAATACCTGTGTACTCTGCGAGCATTAGTAAGGTACACATCAATAACATGTATATCACATATACCTTTGTTCACTTTGCCATCCTTCTTATCCGCCAAATACTTGGGGCAGTTCCACTTCCGGTGTCGATCGCTTGCAGAGAAGCACTCGATCTCGTGCTTAGGTCCAGACTTGGGTTTCTTTTCTTGAGCAGCAACTTGTTTGCTGTCTTCTTGAAGTTCCCCTTCTTCTTCCCTTTGCTCTTTTTCTTGAAACTGGTGGTCTTGTTGACCATCAACACCTGATGTTCTTTTTTGATTTCTACCTCTGCGGCTTTTAGCATTGCGAAGAGCTCGGGAATAGTCTTGTCCATCCCTTGCATATTATAGTTCATCACGAAGCTCTTGTAGCTTGGTGGCGTGATTGAAGAATTTGTCAATGACACTATCATCGTGAAGATTAACTCCCAGTTGAATCAAGTGATTATTATACCTAGACATTTTGAGTATGTGTTCACCGACGAACTATTCTCCTCCATCTTGCAGCTATAGAACTTATTGGAGACTTCATATCTCTCAATCCGGCATTTGCTTGAAATATTAACTTCAACTCTGGAACATCTCATATGCTCCATGACGCTCAAAACGTCGTTGAAGGCCCGGTTCTAAGCCGTAAAGCATGGCACACTCGAACTATCGAGTAGTCATCAGCTTTGCTCGCCAGACGTTCTTAACGCCGTCGTCGATCACATCAGCAGGAACTGGCACCCAGCGGTGCTTCGGGACGTAATTCTTACATGCAGCAATGAGGATAATCCTCGAGTTACGGACCCAGTCCGTAATTGCTACCATCATCTTTCAACTTTGCTTTCTCAAGGAACGCATTAAAATTCAACGGAACAACAAAGCACGAGCCATCTATCTGCAGTAAACATAGACAAGCAAAATACTATCAGGTACTAAGTTCATGATAAATTTAAGTTCAATTAATCATATTATTTAAGAACTCCCACTTAGACAGACATCTCTCTAGTCATCTAAGTGATTACGTGATCCAAATAAACTAAACCATGTCCGATCATCACGTGATATGGAGTAGGTTCAATGGTGAACACACTATGTTGATCATATCTACTATATGATTCACGTTCGACCTTTCGGTCTCCGTGTTCCGAGGCCATATCTGTATATGCTAGGCTCGTCAAATTTAACTCTGGGTATTCGCGTGTGCAACTGTTTTGCACCGTTGTATTTGAACGTAGAGCCTATCACACCCGATCATCACGTGGTGTCTCAAAGACGAAGAACTTTCGCAACGGTGCATACTCAGGGAGAACACTTCTTGATAATTTTAGTGAGAGATCATCTTAAAATGCTACCGTCAATCAAAGCAAGATAAGATGCATAAAGGATAAACATCACATGCAATCAATATAAGTGATATGATATGGCCATCATCATCTTGTGCTTGTGATCTCCATCTCCGAAGCACCGTCGTGATCACCATCGTCACCGGCGCGACACCTTGATCTCCATCGTAGCATCGTTGTCGTTACGCCATCTATTGCTTCTACGACTATCGCTACCGCTTAGTGATAAAGTAAAGCAATTACAAGGCGTTTGCATTTCATACAATAAAGCGACAACCATATGGCTCCTCGCCGATTGCCGATAACCGGTTACAAAACATGATCATCTCATACAATAAAATATAGCATCACGTCTTGACCATATCACATCACAACATGCCCTGCAAAAACAAGTTAGACGTCCTCTACTTTGTTGTTGCAAATTTTACGTGGCTGCTACGGGCTGAGCAAGAACCGTTCTTACCTACGCATTAAAACCACAACGATAGTTCGTCAAGTTAGTGATGTTTTAACCTTCGCAAGGACCGGGCGTAGCCACACTCGGTTCAACTAAAGTGAGAGAGACAGACACCCGCCAGTCACCTTTAAGCACGAGTGCTCGCAACGGTGAAACCAGTCTAGCGTAAGCGTACACGTAATGTCGGTCCGGGCCGCTTCATCTCACAATACCGCCGAACCAAAGTATGACATGCTGGTAAGCAGTATGACTTGTATAGCCCACAACTCACGTGTTCTACTCGTGCATATGACATCTACGCATAAAGCCAGGCTCGGATGCCACTGTTGGGGAACGTAGTAATTTCAAAAAATTTCCTACGCACACGCAAGATCATGGTGATGGCATAGCAACGAGAGGGGAGAGTATTGTCCACGTACCCTCGTAGACCGTAAGCGGAAGCGTTATGGCAATGCGGTTGATGTAGTCGTACGTCTTCACGATCCGACCGATCCAAGTACCGAACGTACGGCACCTCCGAGTTCAGCGCACATTCAGCTCAATGACGATCCCCGGGCTCCGATCCAGCAAAGCGTCGGGGATGAGTTCCGTCAAGACGACGGCGTGGTGACGATGATGATGCTCTACGGCGCAGGCTTCGCCTAAACTCATGACGATATGACCGAGGTGGAATATGGTGGAGGTGGCACGCACACGGCTAAGGAACGATCCGTAGATCAACTTGTGTGTTATGGGGTGCCCCCTGCCCCGTGATATAAAGGAGGGAGGGAGGTGCGGCCGGCCCCAAGGGTGCGCTGGAGGAGTTACTCCCCCTCTTGCCTTGTTGGAGAAGGAAAGGGGAGGGAAGAGGAAAGGGGGTCCTATTCGGACTAGGGGAGGGGGGCGCGGCCTGCCCTGGCGGCCCTCCTCTTCTCCCTCATGGCCCACTAAGGCCCATTATCCCCGGGAGGGTTCCGTAACCCGGTGTTCCGTAAAATCGATTTCACCGGAACCATTCCGATATCCAAATATAGGCTTCCAATATATCAATCTTTATGTCTCGACCATTTCGAGACTCCTCGTCATGTCCGTGATCATATCCGGGACTCCGAACAATCTTCGGCACATCAAAACTTATAAACTCATAATAAAACTGTCATCGTAACGTTAAGCGTGCGGACCCTACGGGTTCGAGAACTATGTAGACATGACCTAGAACTATTCTCGGTCAATAACCAATAGCGGAACCTAGATGCCCATATTGGTTCCTACATATTCTACGAAGATCTTTATCGGTCAAACCGCATAACGACATACGTTGTTCCCTTTGTCATCGGTATGTTACTTGCCCGAGATTCGATCGTCGGTATCCAATACCTAGTTCAATCTCGTTACCGGCAAGTCTCTTTACTCGTTCCGTAATACATCATCTCGCAACTAACTTATTAGTTGCAATGCTTGCAAGGCTTATGTGATGTGTATTACCGAGAGGGCCCAGAGATACCTCTCCGACAATCGGAGTGACAAAACCTAATCTCGAAATACGCCAACCCAACATGTACCTTTGGAGACACCTGTAGTACTCCTTTATAATCACCCGATTCGTTGTGACGCTTGGTAGCACCAAAGTGTTCCTCCGTAAACAGGAGTTGCATAATCTCATAGTTACAGGAACATGTATAGGTCATGAAGAAAGCAATAGCAATATACTAAACGATCAAGTGCTAGGCTAACGGAATGGGTCATGTCAATCACATCATTCTCCTAATGATGTGATCCCATTAATCAAATAACAACACATGTCTATGGTTAGGAAACATAACCATCTTTGATTAATGAGCTAGTCAAGTAGAGGCATACTAGTGACTATATGTTTGTCTATGTATTCACACATGTATCATGTTTCCGGTTAATACAATTCTAGCATGAATAATAAACATTTATCATGATATGAGGAAATAAATAATAACTTTATTATTGCCTCTAGGGCATATTTCCTTCAATGATCACTAAGGTTATTCTTGGTTTTGTAGTTGTGGATTGCTATGGAGAATAATTGCCCTGATTAATTAGTATTCAGATGTATTATCCTGCACCTCAGATAAATTAGACATGGCATATTGATAGTCTTTTTCGATAAATACTAATAATAGGTCCGATCACAACTACAATTTGTTATGCTCTAAATACCAGTACATATTATTATGTCTACTATTTCCTTCAATAATGATTAATGAGATAATGCAACGATTTTTTTTGTTTTTGCCATCATTTTTAGTCTCAAAATTTTATGTTTCTACAGATTCATCATGCATTATTATTTGTACACTTGCACACTAGCTTGTTATTTGCCTACTGGTTTAGGCGGTAAATTTTCTACTAAATCTCTCTTGCGCGAGATGTTTGATGTCTTGCCTCTTTGAAATAAAAATTATATGTCATGGTAGAATGTATGTGTTGTTTCTTAGGATTCATGGGAGTATTTAGGGTTTAACTAGATTCTCATATGTTGTATAAAATTGTTGATCAAATCTTGGTGCTCTCTTTCTTTTATCTGGTAATGTTGTGAAAATAGGAATTGATAACTCAGTGTGCCTTGCAGGAGACAACTGCGGCTACGAAAAGGAGGGCATGTTGAAGCAGAACCAGTGGTGTGGGCGCGTCGCTGCGCTCCTCGGTATCGAGAAGATGTCGCTCACGAGTCATCTCTGTACCACCTCTATCTGTATGTAGTTCTATACTTTTTTCTGCTAATTTCTAAGTCCTGATGGCCATAAATAAGATTGTGTTAAATAAGATTGTGTGTTTTGGGTGATAAACCTATAGAAATCAAGGACCAGGACTAACTAAAGATGAATAAAAACACTGTACAGAGAACAAAATAGGAAAGAGGTGGCCATTGAGACGTCATGATAGATCAGAATCATGATTAGTTATTTAGTTGTTCCTCCAATAGCATCACATGTAAATGAATCTTAATATATTGAAGTTCTTTTCTATCGAAGCAGGTATGCCCTGCTCAAATAATAATGAAAAATGTTGTTATCTCTTAAAGTAATAATAGCATCTCTTAGTTTTTTTTGTTATGCTTGAAATTTCAGCAACAAAGAGATTACATTATATCCTTTTTGGTGGGCGGGTGACCTGATTTGGCAATTTTACTCTTTGGTTTATGCAGAAATTGGATGCTTCAAAGGATTTGAATGGAGTTTATTGTAGGTGAGTGTGACAATCTACAGCCTCACATGCACCATTAGCTTCTCTTATCCTGCAACAGGTATCTTGCTAGGTTCAATTATTTCTTGGTGGTCTAAGACTTGGTCCTTGACTAAAACTGCCATGTCTTTTTTTTGCTTGTTCTAATCTGCAAAGTAGTGACTGGTGAGCTTGAATTTAGTCACAAGTTTGCTTACTGAATGCAATCTGTATGTGTGGAGTACTGATACAGTGTGGAGTGTTGCTGTTGATTGGGACAACTAACGCCAGTATTCCTGTGATTTAGAACATGGAGCAAATTGGGACAACTAATGGCAGTATTCGATCAACTCAAAAATGATTTTCTCTCTATAGTTTGAGCCACATCCATGACCTGAAAAACAGTAAAATGAAACTGTCTGTAACAGTTAACTGTTTCTGGGATTTCTGTGGTCCTTTAAATTCAGGTCATGTACTGCTAGGAGTTGTCTGAATTTTTTTTGTTAGAACCTGGGAGTCGTACATGACATGTAGAACATCTAAAGTTCTGTTAAAACATTCTGTAGAAGGCGAGATCCTTGCTCCTTTTTTTATCTCTCTGGATCCCTGGCTTCCGCGAATTTAGTCCATAATGTGGAGATGTTCTTACAGGACCGTTGATCTGTGCATCCAGGCACCCAAGCTTTTCTTCGCGTGATGGCATCAGGCACACGGATGGAGCTCTTCTCCATCGATGCGATGAACAATGACCGTGATCTCTGTTCCACACCGTCACCAGCTAGCAAGGTAGACCCCGTTTGCTTGGTCAACTCTAAAACATGCATGTGCTAGATTTGTTCGAGATTTATGCAATTGGGCCTGTCGTTGATCTACGACACACAGAGCATATTTTTGATATGTGATTTGCAGTAGAATGGTCCTATTAGCTCTGTCGATGCTTGCTGTGCAGTCCACTGTGTATCAGATTCTTTAGATCCCATGAATAGCCATTTTTTACCCTGTTCATGCTTTCTCTGTGGTCTGCTGTGTATCATGTCGTTTGGCTTCTGTAGTTTACCTGCTTGCGTTTGCCAATCGTGGTCAACACACAACACGATTGATGTTTGTGACCTGCCTTAAAGAATGTGTCCCGCCTTACTTAAAAGCATGTTTACATCGTCGTTGTGTTGCTGCAGATCTCCGGTTTGTTTTTCAGGTTTCTGTTGCACGTTTGCTTTGCTTGTCCTGAACCCGTCACCGATAAAGGCTAATGCATTTCCATGTTTCTATTGCTTTAGTAGCCCGATATTTCCGCGTATTCATGTTGTGGTGCATACTATGCGTAAATGACTTTGCCACTCTACATATTTTAATAGATGAAGCATTCTGCCACGGTTAGGTCAAGGCTATGCTTAGCGCCGTTCTTGCTGAAGATGGTTTACCCGAGGTGAAGTACAAGACCTGCAAGATCTTACCGTGGCCTTGTGGCTGCCATCGCTATCTTCTCGCCATCACAGATATGCGTTAAATGCAGCGGCAGAGCATATGAGGATCAATGGCGACCCAGCTATGGATGCCAATGGGCCATGCAAAATGATGCTCCTCAGTGCTTGGAGCATCTTCAGGCCACCATGGATATTCAATTTGACTGCCCTCAAATGCAGAAAATTTAGACCGAGATGAAGTACCTGTTGGGTAGTGTCGACGAGAAGGACAGGAAGATCAGAGATCTGAAGGCTAAGGTGGAAAAAGGGAATTTCCGGGTCAAGGGGCTTACCAAGGGCTGGGGTCACTGACAGATACCTGCTCAGATCTGGGATCTGCATATGATCAAGCTTTGCTTCCTACTGGTTCTTCGGTAGTTCATTTTTTATCATGGCTTTCCACCGTGTATGCCTACTCTCCTATGATGCTTTCTACGCTCATGTGTTAGATAAGGAACATTACTTGCTTCGATCATTTTGATTCTGATTAGATCTTTATTTCCATTTGACTTCCTACTATATCTGCATCTCCATTTAACTTATTGATATGGTTTCGTTTCATTCTGTTTTAGCTTACTTACAATTAATAACTTTACAATGAACTCCTGATGTCACTATTTCATACTTTGTTTGGTTTAGAACTAATTGACATGCACCCTTTTACCTCACGCACTCAAGATATAATATTTATCTTTATTTATGTATACAACAACTTTATGGATAGGTGTATGGAGGTTTCTGAGGCTGCATTATGAATAGGTGATATTAAGCGAATACCAGTATTTTTAGGTGCATTTTGTCGGACATCTATTAACAGCTTCAGTTACTTCAGAAGTTGTTAGTCCCATTTGAACACATGGTGATAATATCATGCTTTCATTGCCCCTTGTTGTCGGAATAGCAGCCTGGGTTACTACTAACTTCACATTACACGCTTGACCAAAACGTTTGGACCGGCACCCTCGCGCCAAGGCGCGTACCCGATCTAGTGGATAGTACTACTGCTGCGCTAGCTCCTTGGCTGAATTACTGCAGGTGGGGTTTTATTTTATAGCAGGTCCATGTGCCGCCCCCCATCCAGCGTACGGGCCTGGCCCCGATCGGGTAGCCAGGGGCCAGCACAGGGTTTGGCCACCGTGCCTCCTGCCGCCGCTACTCTCCACACGCGCATCGTCGTCTGTCATCCGTATACTCCCGCACACTTTTCTCCAGATAGTTTCTACTCGCGGAGGTAAATCCGACATGTGGAAGAGATCACATAGAACGGCAGCGATAGTTTTGCAAAAGAATTGATCTGTGTAAAACAAAATAAACAGAAACTATGACACCTGATTTGGCGTTTGTTGAAGATCCCATCGCACCGTGGCGACACCTTGCAGGATCTCAATGAAAGCACCAATGTCGGTTCAATATCCGGCGTATCTCGTAGTAGGGGTCCTAAGCTAGGCGTCTTGGAGTGATGGTAACATGGACACGGGGTTTTACCCAGCTTCGGGCTCTCTTGATGAGATAATACCCTACATGCTGCTTTTGATTGTTTTCATATGGTGTAGTACAGAGTACATGTATCTACCACGAGATTGTAGTAATGAATATGAGATTGTCTATTGACTAGCCTGGCCTCGGTTTATATAATACACCGGAGGCCTAGGGTTTAGGAGAGTCCTTGTCTTGGGCGCCAAGTCTTGTGGAGTCTTCCTTGTATGCAGCAGGGGTTGTCCGAACTGGCCCATGAGTATGCGGCCATGGGGTCCTCGGCCCAATCTAACTGATCGGGAGACGATGTGGTGAGTACCCCCTAGTCCAGGACACCGTCAGGCCCCCCGACCAAGATTGCATGCATGCATGAGCATTCCAAGACCACTGCATAAGCATTTCATGAGCATTTGCATATGCATATAGATAGGATCGCATCCTGCATTCATTCTCATCTACATGAAGCTACAGGTTCCTGCCGTGAACTTGGCTTCGACAAGTAGTTGAGAAGATTGCCAGGCACAACGATCCCCGACAAGCCAAGCAGATAATTTCTACATCATGTCCATTAGTGTTCTGTAAGCTATAACTTGTGCATAAGAAAGCCTCGCCACTCCTTTGAGACTTAGGTGCTCCCATCCATGGCTCGAACGCGCTTCGGTCAGGATGGTCGCAGTGGCCTTTGGTAAAAAGAAGTTGGCGGGGGGCTGGTCCCTCTGTCTGTTCCACGGCAGACACAGTTCTCCGGCAGACAAAAAGGGTACTTGATGAGGACATGACTACCTTGGATACGACCAAAAATATTGCGTACATGTATATTTGTGAGGTGATTTCTAATGCAAACTATGCAATAATTTATTTATGTCATCCAGGACAAAAATACTTCACATACTTTTGTGCCATGTCTAATTGCAGGTGTATGGGACATTTGTACAATCCATATATGAAGATAAGGGAGAAAGAGATGTTTACCTGCTGTTCAAAAAGTTCTCTCACGTCACTTTTGGCCCAAGAGAAGATAGAGTCCAAGTCTCTCACGTTCTGGACTCGGATTCGGACTGCACAGACATACCTGAGTCAAAACGTCAATAACGTTTTCATACGGACTCCAAATTGGTTGATTCTTTTTTTGTTGGAAAATAGATTTCGTGCACTTTCCAACCCAATTGGATTCACCTTAAAATTCGTCCGGAGCGTTGAGTTATGGATGAAACAATCTGATGTTGCAGCAGAATCCGAGTCAAACTACAAGTCCAAAGGTGTTACGTCACCTCCACTTGGGCCCATTGGCCTTGTACGACCTAGGGTTAGTTTTAGGCTGCCTTGGGACGTCCTCCCACCTCCTTGGCCGCCACCCCTTGCTCCTATATAAGTAGATCCATCTAGTAGCTTTTTCCTTGGGATTTGTTTAGTTAAAAGTTAGCCATTGCAACTTCGTACTTCGCTTGTGTCCAACGACAGACCAAGACCGCTACGGATCCCCACCATTATCAATACTTCATATATATTCGCAATATTCAGATTGCTTTATCATATTCTTTCTTGTTCTTCGATTGCTTGCAGGAATAGACCTTCGTGGTCGTTGATCGTGCTCGGTAGTGGTCAATAACCTCTCGGAGTTGGTTTAGCGATTGCTAAGGCGCAACGTCGTGCACGTTTGTAGTCGGATCGTCAAAGTCGTCTCTGCCAAATCGATAGTTATCATCTCATCGAAAGATCGGGACACCCTCGCCTCTATCAGTACTGGCAGGATAGCTTGCCGGGAAAAACTCGTTTATTTATATTAAAGAGGCATCTCGCCTCTGCATGGACATACACATGCACGGGTTCCCGACAAGGTTCATCTTTTTCGTTAATATGCTAATACAAGTCCAAGCATTATAGAACACAAACATGGACTCGAGTGATTACATTGTTTGAATTAAAATTTGGCAATTGCCGACAGATTTAAGATTGAAAAAAAGTTAAGTGCTTCGTAATGCCCTTTCTTGTCCCTCTCCTCCTAGGCACGGTCGTCGAAGGCGAGGAGGGAAAAAGGAGCGCTTGGGCAGGAGCCCAGCCCACTCCCCTCGGACTCCAGGAGAGCTAGCCCGGCGGGAGCGGGAGCGCGAGGGAACGGCTCGATGGAGAACATGGCGGAGGCGACCCTGTCGACCACCACCACTAGGGCCAGCAGGACTCGGCAAAGCTAACAGAGCTGCAGCCCGAGAGGAACATGCCAGGGTCCAGCTAGAGGACTGATGGAGGAGCCCGGGAGCACCATCTTCACCTCTGCATCCAACTCCCCGGCAAATCACGTAGCCGGGGAGGAGATGCAGATGCAGATGATGGTGCTGCCGCCTGATGAAGATGATGCGGGCAGCGGTCAGCCGGAGTCAGAGTCGTCGCTCCCCCGCCCGCTACCATCGTCATCGGCGTCACTGTCCTCCTCGTCGCTTTCGCTTGAGGAGGAGCTTTCATCGTAGGTCAAGCTCTCCGCGCAGCACCCTAAGCGACCTCCCGAGGGCCCAAAGATCTTGATGGAGAGCAGGCCATTCTCCATTAATTTGAACTAGAGAACATGCCTCTCCAAGATGCCGTGAGCACGAGCAAAGGTCTTCCAACCACGGTAGAGGTACATTACATGAGGGGCGGGGAAGTCGACGTCAACTCTCATACCTCCGTTCCCACAGCCCCTCATGTGCAGCCGCAGAGCGCGTGGTTGCTCGAGCTCCATCTCCCGCACGAAGGGAGTTGGGAGGCGAAGATGACCACACAAGGGCTTGTATAGCCCGATGACGAACTCCCGAGGTTGGTCCCCGACGTGGCCTTCCATCGGAGGAGGAGCCACCGGTGCAGGCGCAGCCAAGGCGCCACCCTGCCCTCCTCCTCCTCAAGTGCCACGGCAACCTCGACCTCGCCCTCTTCCTCCTCCCCTCGCAGCCGGTTCAACAACCACAGGGTCTGGGGGAGGAGGGACACGCTATCGAGCAGAAGCCCTTGTCCCCGCCGCTGAGACACCGCCACGCCCTCTCTCTCTCACCATGGCTAGAAGGGAAGGGTTGCGGAGAAGAAGAAGAAGAAGAAGAAGAAGAAGAAGAAGAAGAAGAAGAAGTGTGTGCAGAGAAGCGCCACCCCCGCCCCTTTTTATAGGGAAACGGGGCAGGGGGCTGTCTCCTCATACAGGAAATGGCCGCCCCGCTCCTCCAATACGGGCTCTCTGCACCCTCTATGACTCTGAAAGTCGAGGCCGACCCTCTGCTCCAACCATCGGCGCTCGGTTTTCAGCCATGACACTCCTCCCCGTGCCCTCCGCATCCACCACCTACCACGCCCGATGAATGCGGAATCAGAGGAACCAAGATCAACCCTGGGTCTGTTGCCCAGACTGTACACAGGCACGGGAACAAGATTGAAGCACCAGCCCAAATCAGAGTGCAAGAGACCAAGAGATTCGAAGGACCAACATGCAGATCAGAGGAACCAAGATCAAGCCAGAGAAGCAGGATTTTTTCAACAGAAAATCCTCCCTTACCGGGCAGACGAGCCCGTCAAGGGGCAAGGCTACCCCCAAAAAACATACAACCAAAGCGTCCCGGCAGGGCCTGCCGGGGCTCACGAAGGCAAAACTGTTGGGGAACGTAGTAATTTCAAAAATTTCCTACGCACACGCAAGATCATGGTGATGCATAGCAACGAGAGGGGAGAGTGTGTCCACGTACCCCCGTCGACCGAAAGTGGAAGAGTTAGCACAACGCGGTTGATGTAGTCGTACGTCTTCACGATCCGACCGATCAAGTACCGAACGCACGGCACCTCCGAGTTCAACACACGTTCAACTCGATGATGTCCCTCGAACTCCGATCCAGCCGAGCTTTGAGGGAGAGTTCCGTCAGCACGACGGCGTGGTGACGATGATGATGTTCTACCGTCGCAGGGCTTCGCCTAAGCACCGCTACGATATGACCGAGGTGGATTATGGTGGAGGGGGGCACCGCACACGGCTAAGAGATCCAAGGGATCAATTGTTGTGTCTATGGGGTGCCCCCTGGCCACGTATATAAAGGAGTGGAGGAGGGGGAGAGGGTCGGCCCCTATGGCGCGCCCTGGAGGAGTCCTACTCCCACCGGGAGTAGGATTCCCCCCCTTCCAAGTAGTAGGAGTAGGAGTCAAGGAAAGGGAAGAGAGAAGAGAAGGAAGGAGGGGGCGCAGCCCCTCCCCCTAGTCCAATTCGGACTAGGCCTTAGGGGGGGGGCGCAGCCTCTCCTCTCTTTCCCCTAAAGCCCAATAAGGCCCATATACTCCCCGGCGAATTCCCGTAACTCTCCGGTACTCCGAAAAATACCCGAATCACTCGGAACCTTTCCGATGTCCGAATATAGTCGTCCAATATATCGATCTTTACGTCTCGACCATTTCGAGACTCCTCGTCATGTCCCAGATCTCATCCGGGACTCCTAACTACCTTCGGTACATCAAAACACATAAACTCATAATATAACCGTCATCGAACTTTAAGCGTGCGGACCCTACGGGTTCGAGAACTATGTAGACATGACCGAGACACGTCTCCGGTCAATAACCAATAGCGGAACGTAGATGCTCATATTGGCTCCCACATATTCTACGAAGATCTTTATCGGTCAAACCGCATAACAACATACATTGTTCCCTTTGTCATCGGTATGTTACTTGCCCTAGATTCGATCGTTGGTTTCTCAATACCTAGTTCAATCTTGTTACCGGCAAGTCTCTTTACTCGTTCCGTAATACATCATCCCGCAACTAACTCATTAGTTGCAATGCTTGCAAGGCTTATAGTGATCTGCATTACCGAGTGGGCCCAGAGATACCTCTCCGACAATCGGCGTGACAAATCCTAATCTTGAAATACGCCAACCCAACAAGTACCTTTGGAGACACCTGTAGAGCACCTTTATAATCACCCAATTACGTTGTGACGTTTGGTAGCACACAAAGTGTTCCTCCGGTAAACGGGAGTTGCATAATCTCATAGTCATAGGAACATGTATAAGTCATGAAGAAAGCAATAGCAACAAACTAAACGATCATTGTGCTAAGCTAACGGATGGGTCAAGTCAATCACATCATTCTCTAATGATGTGATCCCGTTAATCAAATGACAACTCTTTGTCTACGGTTAGGAAACGTAACCATCTTTGATCAACGAGCTAGTCAAGTAGAGGCATATTAGTGACACTCTGTTTGTCTATGTATTCACACATGTATTATGTTTCCGTTAATAAAATTCTAGCATGAATAATAAACATTTATCATGATGTAAGGAAATAAATAATAACTTTATTATTGCCTCTAGGGCATATTTCCTTCAGTCTCCCACTTTCACTAGAGTCAATAATCTAGATCACATCGCCATGTAATTTAATATCAATAGTTCACATCACCATGTGATTAACACCCATAGTTCACATCGTCATGTGACCAACATCCAAAGGGTTTACTAGAGTAAATAATCTAGTTCACATCGGTATGTGATTAACACCCAAAGAGTACTAAGGTGTGATCATGTTTTGCTTGTGAGAGAAGTTTAGTCAACGGGTCTGCCATATTCAGATCCGTATGTATTTTGCAAATTTCTATGTCAACAATGCTCTACACGGAGCTACTCTAGCTAATTGCTCCCACTTTCAATATGTATCCAGATTGAGACTTAGAGTCATCTGGATCGGTGTCAAAACTTGCATCGACGTAATCCTTTATGACGAACCTTTTTGTCACCTCCATAATCGAGAAACATATCCTTATTCCACTAAGGATAATTTTGACCGCTGTCCAGTGATCTACTCCTAGATCACTATTGTACTCCCTTGCCAAAATCAGTGTAAGGTATACAATAGATCTGGTACACAACATGGCATACTTTATAGAACCTATGGCTGAGGCATAGGTAATGACTTTCATTCTCTTTCTATCTTCTGCCGTGGTCGGGCTTTGAGTCTTACTCAATTTCACACCTTGTAACACATGCAAGAACTCTTTCTTTGACTATTCCGTTTTGAACTACTTCAAAATCTTGTCAAGGTATGTACTCATTGAAAAAACTTATGAAGCGTCTTGATCTATCTCTATAGATCTTAATGCTCAATATGTAAGCAGCTTCACCAAGGTCTTTCTTTGAAAAACTCCTTTCAAACACTCATTTATGCTTTGCAAAATAATTCTACATTATTTCCGATCAACAATATGTCATTCACATATACTTATCAGAAATGTTGTAGTGCTCCCACTCACTTTCTTGTAAATACAGGCTTCACCGCAAGTCTGTATGAAACTATATGCTTTGATCAACTTATCAAAGCCTATATTCCAACTCCGAGATGCTTGCACCAGTCCATACATGGATCGCTGGAACTTGCATATTTTGTTAGCACCTTTAGGATCGACAAAACCTTCTGGTTGCATCATATACAACTCTTCTTTAATAAATCCATTAAGGAATGCAGCTTTGTTTATCCATTTGCCAGATTTCATAAAATGCGGCAATTGCTAACATGATTCAGATAGACTTAAGCATCGCTACGAGTGAGAAAGTCTCATTGTAGTCAACACCTTAAACTTTGTCAAAAACCTTTTTTTGACAAGTCTAGCTTTGTAGATAGTAACACTACTATCAGCGTCCGTCTTCCTCTTGAAGATCCATTTATTTTCTATGGCTTGCCGATCATCGGGCAAGTCAACCAAAGTCCACACTTTGTTCTTATACATGGATCACATCTCAGATTTCATGGCCTCAAGCCATTTTGCGAAATCTGGGCTCATCATCGCTTCCTCATAGTTCATAGGTTCGTCAAGGTCAAGTAACATGACCTCCGGAACAGGATTACCATACCACTCTGGCGCGGATCTTATTCTGGTTGACCTACAAGGTTCGGTAGTAACTTGATCTGAAGTTACATGATCATCATCATTAGCTTCCTCACTAATTGGTGTAGGAGTCACAGGAACAGTTTTTTGTGATAAACTACTTTCCAATAAGGGAGCAGGTACAGTTACCTCATCAAGTTCTACTTTCCTCCCACTCACTTCTTTCGAGAGAAACTCCTTCTCCAGAAAGGATCCATTCTCAGCAACAAAGATCTTGCCTTCGGATCTATGATAGAAGGTGTACTGTAGCGACCCGACCTCAAACGGTCATGTCTCTGTGCTTCCATGTCATCCCTGGATCGTAATGATGACACACACAGTACTCGAAGATTTATAACAAAGTAGCAATCACACACTTATTACATCGAATGTATCAAAAGAGAACTTATTACAATAAATATGGCTTAAGGCCATCTAATACGATAACAACGGAAGGCTTGGAAGATAAAGTGAGTCCATCAACTCCAATGGCATAGCTGAGCTGCATGGCAACGACCTAACGAACCTTACTCCACGTCTGAAAAGTCTGCAACATAATACGTTGCAGCCCGAAAACGGGTCAGCACATGAAATATGCTGGCAATGTAACACAGTAGAGCAAGAATAGAATAATTATATTACTACATGCATATTTGGCTGGTGGAAAGCTCTATGGTTATAGTTTTTGCGAAAAGCCAATTTTTCCCTACAACAAAGTAATAGATTTTAATTTAACTATCATGGTGGTTGAAACATCATTGAGAAGGTTCCTCCAACTCAATCCCAATTAAAGTAATTAACAACCCAACAATATTAGTTAAGAGTGATGAGATACTTAAGATACTCCAAGTACTAGATACTCAAGATTGTCCATAACCGGGGACACGGCTAACCATGATTAGATTGTACACTCTGCAGAGGTTTGTGCACTTTTCCCCACAAGATTCGATTGCCTCCGTTGGATTTCTCGCACTACACGGTATTTGAGAAACAGATGACCAAGACACAGTCTTTCAGAAACATTAACTCTCTACTCCGGGTAGACCATACGAAACCTACAAACCCACTACCTGATGATCTACCTCTTCGAGAGCTTCACGTAACTTACTCAACTATGTTAGAGCCCATAATAGCTTGTGGCTGCACACGGAAGTTTCTAGCATGAATCATCTCAGTTCCCTTTGAGCCTGGGTGGCGGTCCATAGGAAAATCTCACGGAACCCCGGGATTTCCAAAAATACAGGCAACACTGGATTCTCCAGGTGCCTCAATCCACCCAGATGTGTATTTAAGTTGCCACCTTAAGTTGAACCATTAATTAACAATCTCACATCTATCATGGATTTCACTCACCCAAACCACGTCTACGAGCATAGCATAGCAATATAAGCAATGCGTAGAAGTAACTCCCAGGGGTTTGAATATAACAGGGCAATAGGTTCTACCTCATCAACTACTTCCCAACCCACATGTTAATGACATCCTAATCATGCAATGTTTGAGGATTGAATGTAATGCATAAAAACTGGGTATGGAAAGAGTGTGATCAATTTGTTACTTGCCTTGTTGACGATCCGTGAAACCTAGGGACTCGTAGTAGCACGCTTCGCACTCCGAGAATTCTATCGCAAACAAACAATAGCATACATAAGCAATCAAGCAAATATGCATGGGCAAAACTCAAATAAGAGATATTGACCACATAGTTCAACTTAAGAACTCCGGTTTGCAAAAAGAATCAAATCAAACGGAGCAACGAAACTCAAACGGCAAAAGAAACAAGATTCGTTTACTAATCTGAACTAAAGTTGTAGCGACCCGACCCGAATGGATCAAGTCTCTGTGCTCAGGTGTCATCCTGGATCAAGAATCTTGACACCACACAAGACTTCAAGGATTTATAGCAGAGTAGCAATCACACACTCATTACAGCGTTGTCCAAAAGGGACTTATTACAATAAATATGGCTTAAGGCCATCTAATAACGATAACAGCGGAAGACTTGGAAGATAAGTGAGTCCATCAACTCCATCGGCATCACTGAGTATAGAACCACGACCTAAAACACCTTACTGTCGTGCGAAAAGTCGCAACATGAAAGTTGCAGCCAAAACGGGTCAACACATGGAATATCTTGGCAATGTAACACATAGAGAGAAATGAAGGAATAAGCCTATACTACATGCATATATGGCTCGTGGAAAAGCTCTCTGATTACAGTTTTGCATAAAGCTAATTTTTCCCTCTTGCAAAGGAATAAATTTGTTTAACTATCATGGTGGTTGTTAAACATTGAGAATGGTTGACAGCATCCTCAATCCCAATTAAAAGTACTCATTAAAAAAAACCAATAACATTAATTAGAAGTAACATGATGAGATTCACATGATATTCAAGTACTAGGTACTCAAGACGTCCATAACCGGGGACACGGCTAATCATGATTAGTTTATACACTCTGCAGAGGTTTGCGCACTTTTCCCCACAAGACTCGATCGCCTCTGTTTGGTTCTCGCACTACATGGTGTTTGAGAGACGGATGACCGAGACACGTCTTTCGAAGCACTAGCACCTTACATGTGGGTAGACCGTACCAACCTACATCCCCTACATCAGCTAGCCTGCCCGTAAGAGTTCGCACAACTTACTCAGCTATGCGAGCCCATAATGGCTTGTGGCTGCACACGGAAGTTTCTAGTTTGAATAATCTTATGATCCCTTTGAGCACAGGTGGCGGTCGAAGAAATATAGGCAAGTCTCGATAGAAACCAGGTGCCTCAATCCACCCAGATGTGTGTTTAAGTTGCCACCTTAGATAAACCATTAATTAACAATCTCACATCTGTCATGGATATTCACTCACCCAATCCACGTCTCATCGGCATAGCATGGCATAATAAGCAAACGTAGAAGTAACTCCCAAGGTTTCATAAGTAAAACAGGTAATAGGTACTACCTCAATCTACTTCCCATCCCACAATTTAATTAGATCCTAATCATGCAAGTGTTTGAGGAATAGATCTAATGCGTAAAACTGGGTAGTAGAAAAAGGTATGATCAAATGTTACTTGCCTTGCTGACGATCTGCGAAACCTAGAGACTCGAAGTAACAAGCGGCGCACTCCGGGTGATCTAACGCGGACAAACAACAAGCATACAATAAGTACTCATCTAATGCACAGGGAAATCTCGGATAGAAGATCTAACCAGAAAAATTCAACTTAAGAACCACAGGTGCAAAAGAATCGAATCAAATAAAGCAAGGAAAGTCAAACGTCGAAAGAAAACGACTCGGTTCTAGCAATTTGAAACTAGGTCAAATTTTATAGTAGCAAAACTTTGTTTAAGTGGATTAGTCGGAACGGCGGTTTCGAAACGAAACTCCAGGCGCTTGAATCACTGATTCCGATAAGCGAGGAGAAGATAAACTGATTCAAGATTGGATCGAAATCGAAATCGGAAAATAACGGATTAAATCCGATTTAAAAGAAAAACGACGAACGGTTAAGCGAGCGGACGTTCGTTAACAGAAACTAACCGCGACGCGCGTTCGTTAGAACGAACGGATCGGTGAACGTTCACTAATTAACTAAACCGAGAAAAAGAAATAACCAATCTAGGGTTTAAAAAACCGAACAACGAAAGAAAACCGGACTTTTTTTAAAACAAAACCGGACCGGGGTGACGGTGGCTACCTCCGGCGAGGTCGCCATGGGCTCAGGGCTCCGCGAGGTCGGGTGGGCTCGGCGGGCAGCGGCGGGTCGGCGACGGCGCATGGCGACCGGCGACGTCGGGCGACGGCGGGCGGCGTGGCACATGCTCGGCGGCGTCGGGCGGGCTGCGTGTTGGGCGGCGGGCGGCTGGGTGGGAGGAGAGAGGGGGGCGGCTTATAAGGAGGGAGGGTGGGGTTGCTTGGAGGGCAACGGCGGCGGGCGGCGTGGCGAGCCGGACTCGGGTGGCGGGCGGCGGGGACTCCTCCGGCGGGAGAGCTTGAGGGGGCACCTTGGGCGGGCGGCGGTTGGGCAGTGGGCCCTTGGCCCAAAGTAGTATGTTTTTATTTATTTAAAAAAACCGAAAACGAATTAAAATAAATCTAAACGAACTCCAAACTTAATAAATAAATAAATAAATAAAATTTCCCCGACTCCTAAAAATGAGTCGAACAAAATGAACTTTAATACGGGGCCAAAATGCATATTTTTAAAAAAATACTCATTTTGTTCCCTAAAGCAAATAAACCTCGAAAAACCCAAAATTTGATTTATTTACTAAATCTTCATTTTTTTCCTAAATTTTGGGAAAGTCATATTATTCCCTCTCTTATTTTTTTATTGGAAAAATATTTGAAGATAAAATAAATAAATCCAAATGATCCTATTTTCAAAATTTGAGAAAACCCAAATATGAAAATAATGAAATCTCCAACTCTCTCCGAGGGTCCTTGAGTTGCGTGAAATTTTCTAGGATCGAAAAAATGCAAGAAAATATGATATGCATGATGACTTAATGTATAACATTCCAAATTGAAAATTTGGGATTTTACAAACCTACCCCCCTTAAGATGAATCTCGCCCTCGAGATTCGGGTTGGCTAGAAAATAGGTGAGGGTGGTCCTTGAGCAAATCTTCCTCTCTTTCCCAGGTGGCTTCATCCTCAGTGTGGTGGCTCCAATCGAACCTTGCAAAACTTGATAACCTTGCTGCGAGTAACTCTGCTGGCATAATCGAGAATCTTGACCGGTTTTTCCTCATATGTCAAATCATCCTCGCAACTGAATTGCTTCAAGCGGCATTGTATCTCTTAACGGTACTTCCGCCATCTCGCCGTGACATTTCTTCAATCGAGAAATATGGAATACATCATGAACTCCCGACAGTCCCTCCGCAATTCCAGTTTATAAGCAACTTCTCCCATGCGTTGCAAAATCTTATACGGTCCAACGAAGCGTGGTGCTAATTTTCCTTTAACTCCAAAACGCTTAACTCCTCAAGCGGGGATACTCTAAGATATACTCTGCTCCAACTTCATATTCTATCGCCTTGCTTTTGAATCCGCATAGCTCTTACGTGCGATGGGCTACCTTGAGCCTATCGCGAATCAACTTAACCTTCTCGCTCAGACTCCTTAATCAAATCTGGTCCAAACAATCGGCGATCTCGGTTTAGTCCCATGACAACGGTGTCTGCATCTCCTTCCATCTGAGCCTCGAAGGTGCCTTCTTCAAGCTAGTTTGGTAGCTGTTGTTATAAGAAAATTCTGCATACGGACAAATTATCATCCCAACTAGATCCATAATCTAGTGCACAAGCTCTCAAAGATATCCTCCAAAATCTGATTGACTCTCTCGGTCATCCATCGGTCTGTGGGTGGAAAGTGCTGAATTCCAGCCTGGTTCCCAATGTTTCGTGTAACCGATCCCAAAACTTTGAGGTAAATTGGGTTCCTCTATCGACACGATACTCCTCGGAACTCCGTAAACACACAATTCTGGTCATGTATATCTTTGCCAACTTAGCACTGCTATAGGTAGTCTTGATGGAATGAAATGAGCTACCTTTGTCAAGCGGTCGACTATAACCCAAATCGAGTCATATCCTAAACGAGTCTTTGGCAAACCCGTGATGAAATCCATGCCTAGTTTATCCCACTTCCATTCGGTATCGGCAATGGTTGTAATAATCCTGCTGGCTTCGATGTTCGCCTTTACTCTCGACATACATCACAAACTGCTACATACTCCGCAATATCCTTCTTCATTCCGCCCACCGTAAAGTATTCTTCAAATCCAAATACATCTTGGTATTTCTGGGTGAATCGAATAGGGTGAATCATGGGCTTCTTGCAAAATCAACTTCCGATCTCCGGGTTATTTGGCACATAAACACGGTCCTCAAACCATAGGGTATCGTGCTCATCCTCACGAAATCCTTTAGCTTTTCCTTTGCTCATTTTCTCCTTTATAGAGGCAACTTCCTTATCTGCCTTTTGGGCTTCTCTGGATTTTGTCCATCGGTGTAGACTGAATCTCCAATGCTGCTACATAGCTCTTGGAACTATTTCCAAACATAGCTCTTGAAGGTCCTCGGCTAACTCATTGGGTATTCCTCCCATCATTAGGGTATTGACGTGGCTCTTACGGCTCAATGCGTCTGCTACAACGTTAACCTTTCCGAGGTGATAATGCAATCTCATATCATAATCCTTGATAAGCTCCAACCATCTCCTCGTCGAGATTTAATTCCATACGTGTGAAGATGTACTTCAAACTCTTGTGATCCGTGTACACCTCACAATGATTTCCAATGAGAAAATGTCTCCATGTCTTCAATGCATGCACAACGGCTGCTAATTCCAAATCATGTGTGGCATAATTCAACTCATGAGGCTTAAGCTGTCGTGAAGCATACTGAAACAACTCTTCCTTCCTGCATAAGCACTGCTCCAAGTCCTCGACGTGAAGCGCCGCAATACACCTCATAATCCTTGGTCCGATCCGCAATATTAACACTTGGTGAGGTAACCAATCTTTTCTTCAACTCCCGAAAACTTGCCTCGCAGTCCTCGGTCCATATGAACTTGGTATCCTTCTTCAACAATTCGGTCATAGGCTTTGCAATCCTTGAGAAATTCTCAATGAATCTTCGGTAGTATCCTGCGAGTCCAAGGAAACTCCGAATCTCTCCAACTTCGTTGGTGCTTCCCATTTGGTTACGGTCTCAACCTTTGTGGGGTCAACTGCTATTCCTTCTCCGGATATAACATGTCCAAGAAATCCAACTTCCTTTAGCCAAAACTCACATTTGCTGAACTTGGCATATAACTGGTGTTCCTTTAGTTTCTCCAAAACCAATCACAAATGTTCCTTATGTTCCTCTTCATTCTTTGAGAAAATCAAAATATCATCAATGAACACCACGACGAACTTATCCAAAAACTCCATAAACACTTTGTTCATTAGGTTCATGAAATAGGCTCATGCGTTAGTCAGTCCAAATGACATAACGGTGTACTCATACAGTCCATATCTCGTGGTAAATGCTGTCTTAGGTATGTCCTGCTCTCGAATCTTCAATCGATGGTACCACGATCGCAAATCGATCTTGGAAAACACTTTAGCTCCTTGCAAACGATCAAACAGATCATTTATCATTGGTAGTGGGTACTTGTTCTTGATTGTTACTTCATTCAATCCACGATAATCAACAACCATCCTTAACGATCCATCCTTCTTCTCCACTAACGAAGACGGGTGATCCCCAAGGTGAAGAACTTGGGCGTATAAAACCTTTATCCAATAGTTCCTTAATCGCTTCTTGATTTCCGCCAAATCGTGCGGGCATCCTGTATGGTCGCTTTGATATTGGACCTGTTCACGGCAAAAGTTCAATCAAAACTCAATGTCTCTATCCGTGGCATTCACGCAACTCTTAGGAAATACATCGAGAAATCCTTCACCACCGGTACTTCTTCCCGCACAACTCCCGATAAGCAATTTACTTGCGCTCTCCTCGGCTTCGTGCCGTGATAATCGTTTGATCCTTCTTCCTTCGGTGTGGTGAGCAAAATTGACTTAGTGGTGCAATCTATGTTCCTCCATGCTTCGATAACCAATCCATGCCTAATATCACATCCAATCCTTGGGATTCCGTAACTATTAGGTCCGAGGGAAAACATAGTGTCCAATCCTTAATGGCAATCGATCACACCATATACTAGCCATGTATTCTGCTCGGGTGAGGTTACTAGCATGGGTGACCTAAGGGCTTGGGTCGGTAATTTGTACTTATCCACAAATCCCTTGATATGTATGAATGCGATGCACCGAAGATCGAAAAGAACAAGCGCAGTAAATGACTTAACCAAAAACTTACCGATTCTTGCATCGGGCTGATCTTCAACCTCCTCCACATCAATGTGGTTCACCATCCCCTGTTGAAAGGGTTTGGCTTCTTTCCAGAGCTTCCATTGCCATTTCCATTCTGGCCTTTTGGACAGTCATTTGCATAATGCCCAGTCTTGCGGCACTTAAAGCAAGTGATGTGACTCAGGTCTACCTTGGATGGTGTTGACGGGTTGGTGCGGTTCTATCCATTGCTTCCTCCATTCCCGCTCCCATTCTTGGTGCCATTATGGTTGTGCGAATTACCTCCTCCATGGGTATCTGAAACTGAATTCCTTGTTTAGGGGTATAACGAGGCTTCGCTGAGCTCCGAGTTATACTTCCCCGCCCATACTTCCTCTTGCGGTTCTCAATTTGCTGCTGCTTTCCTTCAATCATGAGGGCTCGGTCTACCAACTCCTGGTAGTTATTGAAACTTGCTACCATCAACTGCATGCTTAACTCATCATTCAATCCTTCCGAAACTTCTCCCGCTTAGTCAGATCCGTAGTAACGTCATCCGGGGCATAACGTGCTAACTTACTAAAATCATCCACATCTTCGCCAACAGTCCTTCCTCCTTGGCGTAAGTTGCGAAACTCACGCTTCTTCATGGCCATAGCTCCTGCTGAAACATGGGCGGTCGGAAAGCTTGTGAAACTGATCCCATGTGACCGTGTCTACTGTGGTAAGTGGTTGTAAAATTCTCCCACCATGCTGCTGCTGGTCCTTCAAGTTGGTGTGCAGCAAACTTCACCTTCTCTCCATCTGACATCCTGCAGTGGTCAACTCCTTCCTATCTTACGGAGCCAATCATACGCTACTATAGGCTCGGTGCTCTTTGGAAAACACTGGCGGATTCAGTCTTAAGAAACGCCTCAAGTGATCCGCGGTGGTGGTGGTGGCGGGTTGTTGTTGTTGTTGCCTTGATTACGCACTAGTGTTTGGATCAAAGTGTTACGCTGCTGAATCAACTGGGTGATCTCTGGCGGAAAACAAACCGGGTCGCGTCTCGGAGGCATCGATGGGTTTAGAAAAGACGAGAAATTAAGAATAGAGTGGGGTCTAAGGAGAAACACTACCCAATGTATATGAGCAAATGCACACAAAATCACTTCATTCAATTCAAACAAAGGGCTTACAACGATCTAACTATCGCAAAAGTGCGTGTACTAAAATGTTACATGGAGGAAATACTACTAATATGTGGGGTCATCTACTAATTTGAACCGTGGAAGACTCCATGACGTCTGCTCGACTTCATCTTCAAAGTCGGGTTCACTTGGATCCGAATCGGTGTCGTCGATGTTGATGTAGTCGCTTGGACAACCGACATACTGGTCTTCATTCTTGAGCGCCAATTTCTTCTTGAGTTCTTCAATCTCTTACTTAAGATCGTTATTGTGTCTTGCTAGAGCTACGATCTCGTCCATGTAGTCCTTGCGTGTAGACTTTAGTTCTTCTTCAAGTTCGATGATCCTTCCCTTTGCATTCTTCAACTCTAACATATCATTGCACATCTGGTTCTCCTGGCGTCGAATGTGCTGATTTAACTCCTGGATAAAAGCTGCAATGGATCTATCCTTCTTGGTGCTGACTATCTCCCATTGTTCATCTCGGCGTCCACAAATCTGATCGATGGTGTCTTTGAGGTCTTCTTGATAAACTTCTCCAATGCGTCCCATGGTGATATGAGCTGCCATGCTCTTTCCCAGACTCCATGTTGGTGCACTGAAAACACTATCTATAGGCTTGGTGATTGGGGCGAAAGTCCTTCCTGGTACATGAGCTTGAATCTTCCAGCGCTCCTCTTCAGGCAGAGTGGCGTTGAAAGTCCCGTGAAACTTGGTAGTCCAATGTTCGGTACTTGGTGACTTCCTTCAAGTGAAATCCAAAAGGTGTGCCTTCATCCGGTTGGGTGTACTTGAACTTGGCGTCCTTCATCCTAAAGAGTAGAAAAGATGAGGAGTTAGAAAATGAGAAGAGAGTAGTGATCTATGGCTTTAACTTAGTGGTCGTGTCCTACATCGGCGTGTGCTCGATACCATCTCTCAGAGCGAACCGACCGAATGGATCAAGTCTCGTGCTCGTGTGTCATCCCTCGGATCAAGAATCTTGACACCACACAAGATTTCAAGGATTTATAGTAGAGTAGCAATCACACACTCATTACAAAGTGTTGTCCAAAAGGGACTTATTACAATAATATGGCTTAAGGCCATCTAATAACGATAACAGCGGAAGACTTGGAAGATAAGTGAGTCCATCAACTCCATCGGCATCACCGAGTATAGAACCATGACCTAAAACACCTTACTGTCGTAAATCAAAAGTCTCGCAACATGAAAGTTGCAGCCCAAAACTGGTCAGCACATGGAATATCTTGGCAATGTAACACATAGAGAGAAATGAAGGAATAAGCCTATACTACATGCATATATGGCTGGTGGAAAAGCTCTCTGATTCTGAGTTTTGCATAAAGCTAATTTTTCCTCTTGCAAAGGAATAAATTTGTTTAACTATCATGGTGGTTGTTAAACATTGAGAATGGTTGACATATCCTCAATCCCAATTAAAAGTACTCATTAAAACCCAATAACATTAATTAGAAGTAACATGATGAGATTCACATGATATTCAAGTACTAGATACTCAAGACGTCCATAACCGGGGACACGGCTAATCATGATTAGTTTATACACTCTGCAGAGGTTTATGACTTTTCCCCACAAGACTCGATCGCCTCCGCTTGGTTCTCGTGACTACATGGTGTTTGAGAGGCGGATGACCGAGACACAGTCTTTCGAAGCACTAGCACCTTACATGTGGGTAGACCGTACCAACCTACATCCCCTACATCAGCTAGCCTGCCCAGAAGAGTTCGCACAACTTACTCAGCTATGCCAGAGCCCATAATGGCTTGTGGCTGCACACGGAAGTTTCTAGTTTGAATAATCTTATGATCCCTTTGAGCACAGGTGGCGGTCCAAGAAATCTGAGCAAGTCTGATAGAAACCAGGTGCCTCAATCCACCCGGATGTGTGTTTAAGTTGCCACCTTAGATAAACCATTAATTAACAATCTCACATCTGTCATGGATATTCACTCACCCAATCCACGTCTCTTGGCATAGCATGGCATAATAAGCAAACGAGAAGTAACTCCCAAGGTTTCATAAGTAAAACAGGTAATAGGTACTACCTCAATCTACTTCCCATCCCACAATTTAATTAGATCCTAATCATGCAAGTGTTTGAGGAATAGATCTAATGCATAAAACTGGGTAGTAGAAAAGGTATGATCAAATGTTACTTGCCTTGTCGACGATCCATGAAACCTAGAGACTCAAGTAACAAGCGGCGACTCCGGGTGATCTAACGCAGACAAACAACAAGCATACAATAAGTACTCATCTAATGCACAGGGAAATCTCGGATAGAAGATCTAACCAGAAAATTCAACTTAAGAACCCTGGGTGCAAAAAGAATCGAATCAAATAAAGCAACGAAAGTCAAACGTCGAAAGAAAACGACTCGGTTCTAGCAATTTGAAACTAGGTCAAATTTTACAATAGCAAAACTTTGTTTAAGTGGATTAGTCGGAACGGCGGTTTCGAAACGAAACTCCAGGCGCTTGAATCACCTGATTCCGATAAACGAGGGAGAAGATAAACTGATTCGAAGATTGGATCGGAAATCGAAATCGGAAAATAATGGACTAAATCTGATTTAAAAGAAAAACGACGAACGGTTAAACGAACGGACGTTCCTTAACAGAAACTAACCGGCGAACGCGTTCGTTAGAACGAACGGATCGGTGAACGTTCACTAATTAACTAAACCGAGAAAAAGAAATAACCAATCTAGGGTTTTTAAAAAAACCGAACAACGAAAGAAAACCGGACGGTTTTTTTTAAACAACGGACCGGGGTGACGCGGTGGCTACCTCGGCGAGGTCGCCGGCGGGCTCGGGCTCCGGCAGGGCTCGGCTGGGCTCAAGCAGGGCGGCGGCGGGTCGGGCGAATGGCAAGACGGTTGGGCATGGGACCCTTGGCCCAAAGGGGCGTGGCGTTTTTTAAACCGAAAGCAATTAAAATAAATCTAAACGAACTCCAAACTTAAAAAAAAATTCCCGACTCCTAAAAATGAGTCGAACAAAATGAACTTTAATACGGGCCAAAATGCATATATTTTTAAAATACTCATTTTGTTCCTAAAGCAAATAAACCTCGAAAAACCCAAAATTTGATTTATTTACTAAATCTTCATTTTTTCCTAAATTTTGGGAAAGTCATATTATTCCCTCTCTTATTTTTTATTGGAAAAATATTTGAAGATAAAATAAATAAATCCAAATGATCCTATTTTCAAAATTTGAGAAAACCCAAATATGAAAATAATGAAATCTCCAACTCTCTCCGAGGGTCCTTGAGTTGCGTGAAATTTTCTAGGATCAGAAAAATGCAAGAAAATATGATATGCATGATGACTTAATGTATAACATTCCAAATTGAAAATTTGCGATGTTACAAAAGTCAAATTTTACAGTACCAAAATCTTGTTCAAGTTGATTAAACAGAAAGAGGGTCTCGAGGCGAAGATCTAGGCGCTTGAATCATCAGATTCCGATAAACGAGCGAAAAGATAAACTGAAACGAAAATCGGATCAGAAATCGCGACTGAAAATAATCGCGGAATAATCCGAGAAAAAGAAAACTGACGAACAGGCTTACGAACGAGCGTTCGTTGTCTGTAACTATCGAGCGAATAGCGTTCGTTAAAATAAACGTCATTTTATTTAACGTCCGCTAAATAGAAGAACCGGAAAAACCGTGCAAGCGATCTAAAAACGAACTAGGGTTTCTAAAAAATCGGTTTCTAGAAAACCGTGCGGCGGTAACTACCTCGTCGGATCCGCGAGGCCTGGCTCCGCGGCTTGGGGCTTGGGCAAGGGCGGCGGCTTGCGGGCGGCGGGCGATGGCGGCACTGCAGCGGTGGCGGTAAGGCGCGAGAGGCGGGTGTGGGGGGGCTGGGGGGAGTATATAAGGGGCGGCGGCTTGGAGGAGGGGGCAAGGCGGAGTGGTGGAGGAGTCCGACTCGGACTCTGCTCAAGTCGACAATGGCGGCGTGTGGTCTCCGCTACTGAGAGGCGGCGGCGGGGAGATGGGCCGCCCTACTGGTTTTGACCCGATCGGTGCCGGAAGTTTTTTAAAACAATTCCGCCGAATAGAAAACAAATCCTAGGAAATAAAGTAAAAATCTAAAAATGCCAAAACAAATTTTCATCGTCTAAATAGAATATTTAGAACGAGATGAACATTTTCTTGGCCCTAAAATGCAATTTTGAAAACGTGCAATTTTTCTAATGCAAATAAAATCCAAATAAAATCAAATAAATGATTTTAATATTTTTCCTCCAATATTTCAATTATTTTGGAGAAGTCATATTATCTCCTCTCATAAATTTTTAATATGAAATATTTTTCGGAGAGAAAAATAATTAAAACCAAAATCCTGGTTTCAATATTTGATAAAAATCAAATATGAAACCCGGAAAATCCCCAACTCTCTCCGAGGGTCCTTGAGTTGCTTAGGATTTCGAGGATCGCGAAACGAAAATGCAATAAAATATGATATGCATGAATGACCTATGTATAACATTCCAAATTGAATATTTGGGATGTTACAAACCTACCCCACTTAAGATGAATCTCGCCCTTGAGATTCGGTTTGGCTAGAAAATAGGTGTGGGTGGTCTTTGTGAAGATCATTCTCTCGTTCCCAGGTGGCTTCATCCTCGGTATGGTGACTCCACTGTACTTTGCAAAACTTGATAACCTTGCTGCGGGTGGCTCGACTGGCAAACTCAAGAATCTTGACTGGTTTCTCCTCATAAGTCAAATCACTGTCCAACTGAATTGCCTCCAAGGGTATCAGATCTCTTAACGGTATATCGCCATCTCAAAGATGACACTTCTTCAAGCTGTGAAACGTGAAACACATCGTGAACTCCTGACAGTCCTTCAGGTAACCCCAAGTTGTAGGCAACTTCTCCCATACGTTCCAAAACACGATACGGTCCTACAAATCTCGGAGCTAACTTCCCCTTAACTCCAAAACGTTTCACTCCTCGCAAGGTTGATACTCGCAGATATGCTCTGTCTCCAATTTCATAGGTTACCTCCTTGCGTTCCGATTCTGCGTAACTCTTCTGCCTGGACTGAGCTATCTTCAGTCTATCTCGAATCATCTTAACTTTCTCTTCAGACTCCTTGATCAAGTCTGGTCCAAACAACTGTCGGTCTCCTACTTCATCCCACATCAGCGGTGTCCTGCATCTTCGTCCATACAGGGCTTCGAACGGTGCCATCTTCAAACTGGCTTGGTAGCTATTGTTGTATGAGAACTCTGCGTAAGGCAAATTGTCATCCCGACTAGATCCATAATCTAGCGCATAGGCTCTCAACATGTCCTCTAGAATCTGGTTGACTCTCTCGGTCTGTCCATCTGTCTGCGGGTGAAATGATGTACTGAACTCCAATCTCGTTCCCAAAGTCTGGTGCAGCTAATGCGAAAACTTTGAGGTAAACTGTGTTCCTCTATCTGATATGATGGTCCTCAGAACTCCATGCAGACATAAGATCCTGGACATATATATCTTGGCCAACTTCGCACTTGTATAAGTTGTTTTCACTGGGATAAAGTGTGCCACTTTGGTCAAGCGATCAACTACTACCCATATGGAATCATATCCTGATTTGGTCCTGGGTAATCCGGTGATAACATCCAAGCCAAGCTTATCCCACTTCCATTCGGGTATCGGCATAGGTTGTAACAATCCTGCTGGCTTTTGATGCTCTGCCTTCACTCTCTGACATACATCACATACGGCTACATACTCGGCAATATCCTTCTTCATCCCTGTCCACCAGAAACGTTCCTTCAAATGCAAATACATCTTGGTGTTCCCGGGGTGTATCGAGTATGGTGAGTCATGAGCCTCCTGAAGTATTAACTTCCTGATCTCTGGGTTATTGGGCACATAAACTCGGTCCTCAAACCATAAGGTGTCGTGCTCATCCTCACGAAAAACCTCTGGCCTTTCCTTTGCTCATTCTCTCTTTTATCTCCGCAATCTCTTTGTCATCCTTCTGAGCTTCTTGAATCTTGCCCAGCAATGTAGACTGAACCTCCATTGTTGCAACAAAACCTCTAGGAAGAATCTCCAATCAAAGTTCCATGATATCCTCTGCTAACTCCTTTGGTAATCCCGTACTCTCTAGGATATTAGCATAACTCTTCCGGCTCAAAGCGTCTGCTACCACATTGGCCTTTCCTGGATGATAGTGCAGCTTCATATCATAATCCTTTATAAGCTCCAACCATCTTCTTTGCCTAAGGTTCAGTTCCTTCTATGTGAAGATGTACTTCAAACTCTTATGATCTGTGTACACATCACAACGGTTTCCGATAAGGTAATGTCTCCAAGTCTTCAACGCATGCACTACGGAGGCTAACCCCAAATCATGTGTGGCATAATTCAATTCGTGCGGTTTTAGTTGTCGTGAGGCATACGAAACAACTCTTCCGTCCTGCATAAGCACACTTCCAAGTCCTAAGCGAGAGGCGTCGCAATACACTTGGAAATCCTTACGTATATCTCGCAGTGTCAGCACTGGGGTTGTAGTCAAACTTTTCTTCAACTCCTGAAAACTTGCCTCGCAATCTTTCGTCCATTTAAACTTGGTATCCTTCTTCAATAACTCCGTCATTGGCTTCACAATCTTGGAAAAATTCTCAATGAATCTCCGATAGTATCCTGCGAGTCCAAGAAAACTGCGGATCTCGCTAACTGAAGTGGGTGCCAACCATTCGAAGGATCGATCGAACCTTGGTGGGGTCTCATCGCTATACCTTCTCCCGATATAACATGTCCAAGGAATCCAACTTCCTTCAACCAAAACTCGCATTTGCTGAACTTGGCATACAACTGATGTTCCCTGAGTTTCTCGAGAACTAAACGCAAATGCTCCTTGTGCTCCTCTTCATTCTTCGAGTATACCATTATATCATCAATAAACACCACAACGAACTTGTCCAAATACTCCATGAATACCTTGTTCATCATGCTCATGAAATAGGCAGGGGCGTTAGTCAATCCAAACGACATGACAGTATATTCATACAACCCATACCGTGTGGTGAATGCTGTCTTTGGTATATCCTTCTCTCGAATCTTCAACTGGTGGTATCCCGATCGCAGATCGATCTTCGAAAACACCTTAGCTCCTTGCAGCTGATCAAACAGATCATTGATCATCGGCAGCGGGTACTTGTTCTTAATCGTCACTTCATTCAAGGTCCGATAATCAACAACCATTCTTAGGGACTTATCCTTCTTCTCAACCAAAAGCACTGGGGCTCCCCAAGGTGATGAACTCCGTCGAATGTAACCTTTCTCCAATAACTCCTTGATCTGTTTCTTAATCTCCTCCAGATCATTCGCGGGCATCCGATAGGGTCTCTTGGATATTGGCCCTGTACCTGGCAATAGCTCTATCAAAAACTCGATATCTCGTTCCGGTGGCATGCCTGGTAACTCCTCTGGAAAAACATCCGGGTAATCCTTCACTACACGCACTTCCTCCTGAACAACTCCCGTGAGGGTATTCACTTGGCTCCTTCTAGGCGCATGCCTAGATACATACTTAACCCTTTTTCCCTCCGGGGTGGTAAGATAAATCGACTTACTAGCACAGTCAATGCTTCCTCCATACTTTGACATCCAGTCCATGCCTAATATCACATCCAATCCTTGTGACTCCAAGATAATTAGGTCGGACGGAAAAACATGGTTGCCAATGTTTAGGGGTATATGGTCGCACCATCGACCAGCCATATATTCTGCTCCAGGTGAACTCACTAAGAGAGGGGTCCTAAGGGTTTGGGTTGGTAGTTTAAACTTATCCATGAATCCCCTTGATATGTATGAATGCGATGCACCAGTATCAAATAGAACAAGAGCGGTAAATGACTTAACCAAAAACTTACCTATAACCGCGTCTGGTTGCTCTTCAACCTCCTCCACGTTAACGTGGTTCACTTGTCCTTTGTTGAATGGATTGGGCTTCTTCCCAGCGCTCCCGTTTCCTTTTCCATTCTTCCATTCAGGGCACTCCGTGGCATAGTGTCCAGTCTTCCCGCACTTAAAGCAAGTAACGTGACTTAGATCTCTTTTGGCGGGTGTGAGTGGATTGGGGCGGTTCTGATTGTTGTTAGTTCCGTTCCCATTTCCGTTCTTAGAACCATTGTGGTTATGCGAACCTCCTCCGGTGTGGTTATGACCTCCATGGTTATGAACAAGTCCTCCCGAGTTCGGGGTTAGGCGAGGCTTCTGCTGAGCTCCTGAGCTATATCTCCCTTGTCCATACTTCCTCTTACGGCTCTCAATCTGCTGCTGCTTCCCTTCAATCATAAAGAGCCTTATCAACCAACTCCTGGTAGTTGTTGAAAGTTGCTACCATCAACTGCATGCCCATCTCATCATTCAGCCCTTCCATAAACTTCTCTTGCTTCGTGGCGTCTGTGGCCACATCGTCAGGGGCATAGCGAGATAACTTGCTAAACTCATCCACGTACTGAGCCACGGTACGGTTCCCCTGGCGTAAGTTGCGAAACTCATGCTTCTTCATATTCATGGCTCTAGTTGAGACATGGGCCATACAGAAAGCTTGTTGAAACTGATCCCAAGTGACGTTGGCTATTGGGAAAGTGGTCGTGTAATTCTCCCACCATGAAGCTGCTGGTCCATCAGATTGATGTGCGGCAAAGCGCACCTTCTCAGCATCTGTGCAACCTGCGGTTATCAACTCCCTTCCAATACGGCGTAGCCAATCATCAGCAACTATAGGCTCGGTGCTACTGGAAAACACCAGCGGATGTAACCTCAGAAAACGGGCTAGGTTATAAACTAGGGGTGGGTTATTGTTGTTGTTGTTGCCTTGGTTCTGAACTAGCAATTGCATCAAGGTGTTCTGCTGCTGGATCAACTGAGTGAGCTCCGGCGGGAAGGCAAATCCGGTGTCACGTCTCGGAGGCATCTGATGGGTTTAGATGGAAGAGATCGGAATAGAGAGGGGTCTAATGAGAAATCACTACCCATATGCACATGAGACAAACACGAACATTTCACTCACTCAATCAAGCAAGGGCATACAAGCGGTCTAGAACTATCGAAAAGTGCTCAACTACTACTAAATACCTGGGGGAATACTACTAATTATTTGGTGGTCATCTAGAAATTTTGACCGGTGGAAGACTCCATGATATCTGCTCCAGCTTTGTATTCATAGTCATCATCACTAGGGTCGGAGTCGGTGTCGTCGATGATGATGTAGTTGTCCGGGCAAGTGGAATCGTCGTCTTCTCTTTCCGGTGCTGGATCTCCCATGAATACTTCGATCTTCTTTACCAGGTCATCATTCTTCTCCAGTAATGTCTTGATTTCCTACACATATCCATTGCGCGTAAACTTGAGTTCTTCCTCTAGCTCGATGATCCTAGTCTTCGCCTTCTTCAAATCCATCATATCTACGCACATCTGGTTCTCCTGACATCGAATGTGCTGGTTTAACTCCTGGATGAAAGCTGCAATGGATCTGTCCTTCTTGGTCTTGATCATCTCCCATTGCTCATCTCGGTGCCCACATATCTGGTAGATAGTGTCCTTAAGATCCTTGTTGTAGACTTCTCCAATGCGTCCCATGGTAATGTGGGCTGCCATGCTCTTGCCTAGGCTCCAGGTGGTTGCTTCAAAAGAAAACTCTATGGGCTTAGAGGTTGGCAAGAACGTCCTTCCTGGAACTTGTACTTGAATCATCCAGCGCCCCTCTTATGGTAAGGTGGCGTTGTAAGTCCCGGTGAAGCTTGGTATTCCAATGTTCAAGTACCTAGTGACTTCGTTCAAGTGGCGTCCAAAGGGTGTGTCTTCATCCGGTTGTGCAAACTTGTTCTTCATCTCCGTCATCCTAAAGAGTAGAAAATGGAGAGGAGTCAGAAATGAGTAGAGAAGGGTGACATAGGGCTTATCTTAGTGGTCGTGTCCTACACTCAGCGTGTGCTCTGATACCATCTTATAGCGACCCGACCTCAAACGGTCAAGTCTCTGTGCTTCCGTGTCATCCCTGGATCGGTAATGCTAACACACACAGTACTCGAAGGATTTATAACAGAGTAGCAATCACACACTTATTACATCGAATGTCTCAAAAGAGAACTTATTACAATAAATATGGCTTAAGGCCATCTAATACGATAACAGCGGAAGCTTGGAAGATAAAGTGAGTCCATCAACTCCAACGGCATAGCTCAGCTGCACGGCAACGACCTAACGAGCCTTACTCCTTGTCTGAAAAGTCTGCAACATAATACGTTGCAGCCCAAAAACGGGTCAGCACATGGAATATGCTGGCAATGTAACACAGTAGAGCAAGAACAGAATAATGCTATCACTACATGCATATTTGGCTGGTGGAAAGCTCTATGGTTATAGTTTTATGAAAAGCCAATTTTTCCTACAACAAAGGAATAGATTTTAATTTAACTATCATGGTGGTTGAAACATCATTGAGAAGGTTCCTCCAACTCAATCCCAATTAAAGTAATTAACAACCCAACAATATTAATTAAGAGTGATGAGATACTTAAGATACTCCAAGTACTAGATACTCAAGATTGTCCATAACCGGGGACACGGCTAACCATGATTAGATTGTACACTCTGCAGAGGTTTGCGCACTTTTCCCCACAAGACTCGATCGCCTCCATTGGATTTCTCGCACTACACGGTGTTTGAGACACAGTCTCTCAGAAACATTAACTCTCTACTCCGGGTAGACCATACCAAACCTACAAACCCACTACTTGCTGATCTACCTCTTCGAGAGCTTCACGTAACTTACTCAACTATGCTAGAGCCCATAATAGCTTGTGGCTGCACACGGAAGTTTCTAGCATGAATTGTCTTAGTTCCCTTTGAGCCTGGGTGGCGGTCCATAGGAAAACCACACGGAACCCCGGGATTTCCAAAAATACAGGCAACACTGGATTCTCCAGGTGCCTCAATCCACCCAGATGTGTATTTAAGTTGCCACCTTAAGTTGAACCATTAATTAACAATCTCACATCTGTCATGGATTTCACTCACCAAAACCACGTCTACGAGCATAGCATAGCAATATAAGCAACGCGTAGAAGTAACTCCCAAGGGTTTGAATATAACAGGGCAATAGGTTCTACCTCATCAACTACTTCCCAACCCACATGTTAATGACATCCTAATCATGCAATGTTTGAGGATTGAATCTAATGCATAAAAACTGGGTATGGAAAGAGTATGATCAATGTGTTACTTGCCTTGCTGATGATCCACGAAACCAAGGGACTCGTAGTAGCATGCTTCACACTCCGGGAATTCTATCGCAAACAAGCAATAGCATACATAAGCAATCAAGCAAGATGCACGGGCTAAACTCAAATAAGAGAGATTGACCAAAAATTTCAACTTAAGAACTTCGGTTTGCAAAATGAATCAAATCAAACGGAGCAACGAAACTCAAACGGAGCAACGAAACTCAAATGGCGAAAGTAACAAGATCCGTTTACTAATCTGAACCAAAGTCAAATTTTACAGTACCAAAACCGTGTTCAAGTTGATTAAACAGAAAGAGGGTCTCGAGACGAATATCTAGGCGCTTGAATCGCCGGATTCCGATAAACGAGCGAAAAGATAAACTGAAACGAAAATCGGATCAGAAATCGCGACTGAAAATAATCGTGGAATAATCCAAGAAAAAGAAAACTGATGAACAGGCTAACGAACGAGCGTTCGTTGTCTATAACTATCGAGCGAAAACCGTTCGTTAAAATGAACGTACGGACGAATGTCCGCTAAATAGAAGAACCGGGAAAAACCGGCGAACCGATCTAAAAAACAAACTAGGGTTTCTAAAAAAACTGAATCGGTTTTCTAGAGAAAACCGGCGGCAGCGGCTACCTCATCGGATCCGGCGAGGCGCGGGGCTCCGGCGGCTTGGGGCTTCGCGGCGGGCGGCGGCTTATGGGCGGCGGCGGTGTTGCAGCGGGCGGCGGCGAGGCGCGAGAGGCGGCGGGCGGTGGGCGGCGGGGTTGGTGGTGGGGGGGCTCGGGGAGTATATAAAGGGGGGGCGGGCTTGGAGGAGGGGCAAGGCGGCGGTGGAGGAGTCCGGCTCGGCCTCCTCTCCGAGTCGACGGCGGCACCGGGGAGATGGGCCGGCCCGGCTGGGTTTCGGCCCAGTCGGCGCTGGAAGTTTTTTTTAAACAATTCCGCAGAACCGAAAATAAAACCTAGGAAATATAATAAAAATCTAAAAATGCCAAAACAAATTTTCACCGTCTAAATATAATATTTAGAACGAGATGACCATTTTCTTGGCCCTAAAATGCAATTTTGAAAACGTGCAATTTTTCTAATACAAATAAAATCAAATAAAATCAAATAAATGATTTTAATATTTTTCCTCCAATATTTCAATTATTTTGGAGAAGTCATATTATCTCCTCTCATAAATTTTTAATATGAAATATTTTTCGGAGAGAAAAATAATTAAAACCAAAATCCTCGTTTCAATATTTGATAAAAATCAAATATGAAACACGGAGAATCCCCAACTCTCTCCGAGGGTCCTTGAGTTGCTTAGGATTTCGAGGATCGTGAAACGAAAATGCAATAAAATATATGCATGAATGACCTATGTATAACATTCCAAATTGAAAATTTGGGATGTTACATGTACCCAACATTTTGGGTATCCTATGAAGAACCACTTCTCCGATTTGGGTTCAAGCTTATCAGGTTGAAACTTTTTCACATAAGCATTGTAGTCCCAAACTTTAAGAAACGACAGCTTAGGTTTCTCGCCAAACCACAGTTCATACGGTGTCATCTCCATGGATTTAGATGGTGCCCTATTTAACATGAATGTAGCTGTCTCTAATGCATAACCCCAAAACGATAGTGGTAGATCGGTAAGAGACATCATAGATCGCACCATATCTAATAAAGTACGGTTACGACGCTCGACACACCATTACACCGTGGTGTTCTGTGGCGTGAGTAGTGAAACTATTTCACATTGTTTTAATCAAGGCCAAACTCAGAACTCAAATATTCGCTCCACGATCAAATCAGAAACTTCATTTTCTTGTCACGATGATTTTCCACTTCACTCTGAAATTCTTTGAACTTTTCAAATGTTTCAGACTTATGTTTCATCAAGTAGATATACCCATATCTGCTCAAATCATCTGTGATGGTCAGAAAATAATGATACCCACTGTTGGGGATATAACTATTTGTGTAAGCCGCCCAGGAGGGGCCGGGTTACACAAAGAAGACTCGCCAGATTGGAACCTGTAATCAAACGTGAAGATGGCGGTTCAATAAAGGGCTTAAGGCCCACAGGCGACTTAAGGCCCGTTGTAGTAAACCGCCACCATGGCGTGACTTGTATCATAAGGTAGATTTTAATAGTCGCCGAGCCGGACATCGCTTATAAGCCGCCGACTCGTAAGCTGCTGTATGCCAACCCGTATATAAGGGGATGACCTGCGCGCTTAGGGCGTAAAACAACTCATCGAGAGCCGGGCATATCGTATCTCGCCCTGTGTCATCGAAACATCAAGCAATACCAACCCAACTAGACGTAGGCTTTCCTTCACTGCAAGGGGCCGAACTAGTATAAACCTCTCGTGTCCCTTGTCCCGATTAACCCCTTTAAGCTTCCTAGTTGCGATGGCTCCACAACTAAGTCCTCACAAGAGGACATCTGCCGTGAAAATTCCACGACAGTTGGCACCCACCATGGGGCCAGCGCACGGTGGATTTGAGTTCTTGAAGGGCAGCTTCGAAGGGCTCAAGGGATACGCAGTGGGCCGGATGACCAAGAGTCGTCGCGGCAAGATCTACATCGACAACGAAGGCTGGGGCCCCAACGCCGACTCAATTGAGTATGGGTACCGGGTCCCCTTTGGCGGAATCCACGTCTTCATCGGCCGGATCGGTGAGCCGGGCCCTGAGCCGGACAACTGCACCGACCTCGTCGAGATGGCTCAGCGTGCGAGACCCGCCCAAGCTCAACCTGTCATGAAGCGTGCCTTCGTGGGCTGCGTCCACGGAGAAGAACTTCCTGAAGGACCTAAAGATGGTGGTGAGACGGCCGTCCCCTCGGATGATGATTCATCCGTCGGTTCAACAGATTATTTATATCAAGTCCAAGAGGGTATGCTAGGGGCTGTTTCGACGGCTCTAGCACCGGATTTCAATGAGCCGCCAAACCGGGCGGGGTCTTCATGGCTGGTACTCAACCTGGTCAAAACTCGACGGGTCGCAACAAAGAATAACATCCGTGTCGAGCAACCGGGCAGAGGCCCTGTGTGCCCGCCGCTCAAAGCAATGGATCTTATGGATAAGCTAACGGTCTCGTTAACCGCCACGGTTATTCCTACAAATCAAGATGAGCATAACACGGAGGTGGCGAAGGTGCATGAGGAGATAGCCCGCCAAAGGAGGCCTTGGCAGTGAGGACACCAAAGTTAGCTACGGAGCGGGCGGCTTTGGACGACGAGCAAAGAACTCCAAATGAGGCTTTCCACTTAATATGAGCCTGAACGATCCAATGAGGTGATGAGGAGGAGACATCGAAACCCAATCCCGGCTGCCTCCGGTTTATGACCTCGAACCTTTTCGCGACACCCGTGCCGCCCTAGCAACCCGCCCGAGCAAATCAGTTCACACCAGCCGGCGCGGGTGGGTCGGCTCACTTCAAGAGATGGCACCTCTCAAGATGAGAGTATGGCCCCGCCTGCTATGTACCAATACCACCGGTCACTTCTCCAACCCCATGGAGAACTTGATAGCAGCATCGGCCCGCTTACGGCTCTCCCAAAGGATGGTGATGATCCGACAATGTGGAAACCCGAGGGTCGAGATCTTATTCAGACGCCCTGGCGCAACAAGAGACCTATTCTACAGCCAAAACAGGATTCATTCAACTCCTCCGCTTTGGTTAGCACCGCCAAAACCGAGTCCGAAGTTACAGCAGTACATGGAGTCGGCTTTGTCGAGCAACGCCCAGCGTCATAACCAGCCGGGTGGCTATAAGCCGGTGCAAGACCGAATACGTCAGGAGGATGAGCGGGCGGCTCAGCTAGCGGCTCAGCAGGCGGCATATCAAGACCTCCCAGAGTATCCGACGACTTCTATTGGAGCGGGAGTAGCTACCAGAACCGGCGGTGTTCCTTGTTTGGTGCCGGCTCTGCGGGATGTACGTCTACCCAAGGACTTCAAGGGACCTCGAAAGGTGACGAATTACACGGCCGACTTACAGCCCGGAGCATGGATCGAAAGTTACGAGATGGCCATGGAGTTACTAGAGGTCAGCGACGCAGCAATGGCTAATTACTTCACCATGATGTTAGACGGAACAACCCGGTCCTGGTTAAAGGGTTTGCCACCCAATTCCATTAGTTCATGGGCAGAGCTAAAGGCCCGGTTTATCCAGAACTTCAAGGACACTTGCAAGAAATCTATGTCAATTGTGGACTTGACCAATTGTAAGCAGGAGGAGGGTGAATCCATAACTCATTGGGTGCGCCGGGTCAAGGAAATAATACATTCGTCCGATAAGATGGATGCCGGCTCTGCAGTCCTCATGTTGGAGAAGAATTGCCGTTTTGGGCCACTGAGCCAGAAACTGGGGCGCCTTAAGCGTGATTGCAATGATATGGGTACACTGATGGCGGCTTTAGTCAACTATGCCGATTCTGATAGTACCAAGGATCCCGCGTCTGATGATGAAAAGACAGGGAAGGGAAAGAAGAACGGCAATGGAAAGGGTCAGCATCATAACCCGGTAAATCAAGGAGGCAACAAGCGTAAGGTGGAGGGTAACCCAGAGTTTGTGGCCAATGCCAATACACAGGGTAACAATCAGAGACGTAAGGGAAAACCGCCTCGATCCGGGCGGGTCAGTCCATCTCTTGAGCAGCTTCTCAATGAGCCTTGTCAGAGGCACGGTACTCGGGAACGACCCGCCACCCACTTATGGAAAGATTGCGCGATCATGAAGGCTTTCAAGAATTCCAACATGTTTGATGGCAATCATGAACCGGGCGGCGGTTCAGGAGCCGGTGGCTTTCATGGCCCGGGCGGTGGTTCAAGTTCTGACTTTCAGGGAAGTCAAGGCGGCTACAATCAACAGCAGTCTAGTCAAGGGGGACAGCAGAAGAAGAATAAAGTTATCAAAGCCACCCAAAGCAGCTAAATGGTGGGCAGTACCATGTGTTTACCACTAATTTGTGCAAACGTGACCAGAAGGTTCACAAGAGGGCCGTGAATTCTGTTGAGCCGGCGGTTCCGCGTTATTTGAGGTGGTCAGAGCAGCCCATTGTATGGAGTAGGAAGATCACCGCCCGGTTGATAATCCGGGTCAGTTGGCCTTGGTGGTAGCACCTCAGGTTGGTGGATATAAATTCACTAAGGTACTCATGGACGGAGGAAGCAGCATCAATATTCTCTATTATGAGACCTTTCGCCGCATGGGGTTAAGTGATAAGGACTTGAGGATGTCCAACACTGTCTTTCATGGAGTGGTGCCTGGTAAGTCGGTGTACCCCATTGGCAAGATTGAGTTGGAAGTGGCCTTTGGAGATGAATATGATTCCAGAGCTGATAAATTGACGTTTGAGGTAGTCAAAATCAGGAGCCCGTATCATGCTCTGTTTGGACGGCCTGTCGGCGTTCTGGGAACGGGGGTCCCCAGACTTGCCTGCCTGCGGCCTGCGGCGTGGCTCAAGGGGTGGCCCATCCAGGCCCATCTTCATCAGCACAAGCTCAAGACCTCGCGAGGGGCCAAGCCTCACGGGCGGACGACAGGAGCTTCTCGTGCACGGCCTCACAAAGTTGGCTCATGAGGAGGCAGAGAGATCAAGGTAGGGTACCTCACGAGGTGCCCATGATGCAAGCCATGACGACTAAGGGCGCCAAAGGGCGCCAGCCTGCAAAGTTGTCCTCCTTTCCTCTTTGGTGCAAAGGGAGCAAGCACAGCAAGATTATCAAGCAAAGGCATTCGCTTCGTGCAACAAGACTAAGACCGTCAAACGGCAGGAAGGAAGTCATTGTGGAGCCTAAGTCAAGGCCGCCACCAGAGCCTTTGACAAAGCGAGGACCAACTTTAGTCAGATAAGTGTACTAGATGTTCCCTTCAAATGGCCAATTGTTGGCGCCCTTCCCGCCAATATTTGGGAGAGGCCAGGCCTTTGCCTATAAATAGGACTAGCCACCCACAAGGTAGAGGCATCGAGAAATCTAGAGAGAGGATCCAGCATCTGTGATCAGCAGAGAGAGAGCAACTGAACTCCTCCTAGCAGTTCATCGCGCCAGCCAAGAACAGACCCTCGCGAGGCTGTTCTTCTTTGTATTGTTCATCATCGTCAGCCCAAGAGGCAATCCACCACACCACAAACTAGAGTAGGGTATTACACCACAATGGTGGCCCGAACTAGTATAAACCCTGTGTCTCTTGTGTTGTTCCTTTCATAGCTTAGATCTTAGCGAGGCGGCGAGGCGCAGGAAGGTAGAGGGTGAAATCTCCGCGCGCACCCCAGTGTTCGAACCTAGAGGGTCTGCGGGAACCCGAAATCCGACATTTGGCGCGCCAGGAAGGGGGTGCGCCGGAACTTGTCTTTTGCCGCCCTGTTCTTCGCCGACCACCGCATCCATGTCGACGCTGTCGGGCTCGCGCTGAAGCGCCGAGCCGCTCGCTTCCGCGCCGCCAGACGGCCCCCATCGGGCGGCCGCCCCCGCTGTTCCTCGTCGCCGCCATCAACGCCGCCACCGCCCGGCGGGGAACGAGGAGCAAGCATCGCCCCAAAGACTCCGTCCGTGAGGCGAGACGGCCGTATCGCTACCTTTTCGCCGCTTCGCTGGTTCTTCGTCCCGCGCCCATGGAGGCTCGAGCTGCGCCATCGCGCAAACGAGCTCGCGCTACCGCCTGCCGACGACGCTTCACGAAGAGTGGCTCGACCGCTGCCGAAGCTCGCCCACGCCGCAGGGGCTCCTCTCGCCGCCCTTCTCGCTGCATCGCGCCCGCCTCGCGCGGGCGATGAAGCCAGGGCGCCCGCCGCCCCTCAAGAAGGCGCCTTTGGCCCCAAGGCACATGGCCCCTGGCGGAACTCCGCTTCAATGGCCAACAAGAACAAGAGCAGAGCTGCCAAGAGGTCCTCGCCCCAAGAAGCTGCCCGAGTGCTCCCTACACCGCTCGTCTCGACCACGCCCTGCTCCAAAGACGCTAAGACCCGTGCTGCTCCCAGCTGCAGCGCATGGGGACCCGCAAGACCAGGCTCGCGTCACCAAAGGCCCCTGTGGCTACAAAGAGAGCTGCCGCGCTTTTCACCGCCGAAGGCGCAAGCGTCGCGGGCCCGCAAGTTCAAGCTGACCTGCCTCGCCACGACGGCACGGCCGACCTGCGGAGTTCCTCCAGCTCACGAGCTGGGCATCGCCGCCAACGGGACGAGAAGGTCATGGCGAACTGGTTTCGATGGCACTCAGGGACGGAGCCCGCACTGGCTCCTGAACTCGCCTCGCACGATCTCCTCTCGACGAGATGCGCACCCGCTTCATCGCCAACTTCCAAGGTACTCGCGACCGCCTCCTGCCGGAGCGACATGCGCCGCATCAAGCAACAGCCAAGGAGACCCTGCGAAGTACATCCAGCGCTTCAACAACGCACGCCTCAAGATTCCTAAGGTGATCGAGGAGGCCATCATCTCTGCCTTTCTCCGACGGTGTGCGTAGACGCCAAGATGAAGGAGGAGTCGGGCGATGCATGAAGATCTATGCACTTCCTTGAGCTGTTCAACTTGGCAACCAAGCGCGCCAGGTTGAGGAATGGCGCCTTTCCTCCTCGAGGTGCCGCCGCGCATACGTAAGAGAAGAAATCCAAGGCCAAGGACGGAAGCACAAGGGGCTGCCGTGCTCGCGCGTAACTGCACACCAAGCGGGCGTAGATCAGCCCGATTCTTCCAAGGGCAGCCGGTACTGTGTGTACCACGACCTCCACACCCACAACACCAATGAATGTCAAGAGCTCCGGGCCGTGCGAGAAGGGAGGATCGGCCGATGCCCCGACCGCAACGATCGGGGCTACGGCCGAGGAGGAGGAAGAAACGCAGGACGCTGGGAAGACCGTGGCCCTCGCCAAGGGTGGCGCGACCGACCTCACGAGGATCGCTGGCAGGAGCAGCCTCGCGAGGGAGACTGGAGGGATCAACCTCGCGAGGATCGCCCGCAAGGAAATGCAGGCCTCCCTCCTATGTCGCCGCAGCCAAGGAGAAACAAGGACCATCATCAGGACGACGGGGCTGGGGGCTTCCCGGAGCCACGCGTGATCGCTTGCATCCTGGGCGGAGCTCAAGCCCCAGCCTCTCAATGCATCTTCAAGCAGTTCGCCCGTGAAGTGAATGCAGTCCTCCCCAAGCTCGAAGCCACGCGCCCTCTCAGGTGGTCAGCATGCGCCATCACGTTCAGCTCAGCGGATCAGCTCAAGTGCGCGCCACACCGGAGTCCTCCCGATGCTCGCTCCCCAATCATCGCGAACGCAAGTCACCAGACCTCATCGACGGGGAGCAGGGCTCAATGTCTTGTCCAGAGACATTCAACAATCTCCAAGTGCCTTACAATCAACTTCAGCCAACCAAGCTTTTCTCCGGAGTCACCGATGGCTCCACGATTCTGATTGGGCAGGTCGCCTCCTCGTCACCTTGGCGCGCGACAACCACCGACCGAGCTCATCGACTTCGATGTCGCCTACATTCGCCGCCATACAATGCCATCCTCGGTACCCAGCTCGCCAAGTTCATGGCCATGAATCATCACGGCTACAACATCCTCAAGATGCCAGAAGCGCAGAGTCATCACGGTGCCTTGTGAAGAGAGAGACGCAGTGTGCTCCCTGGAGCGAGCCTTTCAAGCCGCATCACTTGAAGACCCAAATCGCAGGAGCGTGAGGCCCCGAGACCGCCTCCCAAGAAGAAGAAGACATCGCCATGCCCGACCTCAGGAGGCAGGCCCCTCGTGGTCCGCGGCCGCCAGGGGGGCACCGCTCTGTCAGATAGGAAGGCGCGCCCGCGCCTCCTCAAGCAAGGCTCGGGGCTCTCTCCGAGGGCCACCGACCTCGCCAAGGCCACGAGGGAGGCGCTTGGGCACCACTTGGAGGCGTGCTTCAAAGCACGCTTCCCTCAGAAGGAGCAAGGCAAGGAGGGCCAAACCTCGGGGAGTTCGTCTACCGATCACGCAGGAGTTGCAGGAGTCAAGAGTCATGAGTGGCAGCCGCCGCCACTCCGCCAGAAGCTCCCCATCCAGCGCACTACCGTAGCTTCCCCTCCAAAATGGCCAATTGTTGGCGCCCTTCCCGCTCAGTATTTGGGGAGAGGCCCATGGCCTTTGCCTATAAATAGGACTAGCCACCCACAAGGTAGAGGCATCGAGAAATCTAGAGAGAGGATCCAGCATCTGGGATCGGCAGAGAGAGAGAGAGCGACTGAACTCCTCCTAACAGTTCATCGTGCCAGCCAAGAACAGACCCTCGCGAGGCTGTTCTTCTTTGTATTGTTCATCATCGTCAGCCCAAGAGGCAATCCACCACACCACAAACTAGAGTAGGGTATTACACCACAATGGTGGCCCGAACTAGTATAAACCCTGTGTCTCTTGTGTTGTTCCTTTCATAGCTTAGATCTTAGCGAGGCGGCAAGGCGCAGGAAGGTAGAGGGTGAAATCTCCGCGCGCACCCCAGTGTTCGAACCTAGAGGGTCTGCCGGAACCCGAAATCTGACACGGCCGACTTATGCTAAGTTCATGGCGCGGCCGTGTTATGTTTATCTACAGCTCAAGATGCCGGGTCACAAGGGTACCATCATCGTGCATGGGAGTCGAAAGGTAGCCTTGGAGTGTGAGGAAGGCGATGCGGCTTATGCAAAGTCTGTTTGTGCAGCTGAGGAGATGAAGTTTTATCAGAATAATGTTGACCCGGCAGATATGACTTCTTTAAAGAAGCCGACTACAGAGCATGACCCGACATTGAAGTTTAAATCGGCCGTTGAAACAAAGCTTGTTGACTTTACTCCAGGTGACTCTTCCAAGCAGTTCAGCATCAGTGCCAACTTGGATCCTAAATAGGAAAGCGCGCTCATCGAGTCCATCCGTGAGAACCGGGACATCTTTGCATGGAAACCTTCTGACATGCCGGGTGTTCCGAGGGAACTCACTGAGCACACTCTTAATATTGATCCAAAGTATAAGCCGGTCAGGCAATTTCTTCGACGGTTCAATGAGGAAAGATGGAAAGCTATTGGGGAAGAGGTTGCTCGGCTCTTAGCGGCTGGGTTCATTGTGGAAGTATTTCACCCGGAGTGGTTGGCTAACCCGGTGCTGGTACTCAATAAGAATGGCACTTGGCGGATGTGTGTGGATTACACGGACTTAAATAAAGCTTGTCCGGCTGATCCCTTTGCCCTCCCCCGTATTGATCAGATCATCGATGCTACGGCGGGTTGCGAGCGTTTGAGCTTTTTGGATGCTTACTCGCTATCATCGATCAAAATGGCGTTAAGGACCAGGAGAAGGCGGCTTTCATCACTCCGCTTGGAGCCTTCGCTATGTATCTATGCCATTTGGGCTCAAGAGTGCCCAAAGCGATTTATCAAAGATGTGTACAAAATTGTCTCCACAACAAATTGGGCGAACGCTCACGCTTATGTGGATGACATCATGGTGAAGTCCAGGTAGAAGGAAACCTTGATATCTGATTTAAAGGAGACCTTGATAATCTCCGGTTTGTAAGATGATGCTTAACCCGGACAAGTGTGTGTTTGTGTGCTCAGAGGCAAGCTTCGGATTTCCGGTCTCAAACAGAGGCATTGAAGCTAACCCGAGAAGATCAAGGCGATCACCTCCTTGGCTAAACCGGGCGGCATCAACGATGTTGAACGATGGCGGGTCGTGTTGCCGCCTAAGCCGGTTCATAAGCCGTTAGGCGAGAAGGCCCTGCCGCTATATCAGATGATGAAGAAAACGGATGCTTTCCTCTGGAGTGACGTTGCTGACGCTGCCTTGGAGGATTTAAAGAGACAGTTGTCTGAGCCGCCGGTCCTTGCGGCTCCCATTGATAGAGAGCCATTGCTGTTATATCAGTGAGGTGCTAAAACCCGAGCCGTCAGTGTGGCCATTGTGGTGGAACGCAAGTAGGCTGGCAAAGAGCATCTGGTTCAACGGCCGGTTTACTACATCAGTGAGGTGCTCATTGAGTCCAAGAAAAGGTATCCACATTGGCATAAACTTGTTTATGGGGTGTTTATGGCAAGCCGGAAGCTGAAGCAATACTTCCAAGGTCATCCTATAATCAGAAGTAAGCTCCCCTTGGGAGACATCATCCGAGCAGGAAGCCACGTGATCTAGTCGCCAAGTGGGCCATTGAGCTTGGGCCTCATGGTTTGAAGTACATGCCATGTACAGCTATTAAGTCTCAAGCCTTGGTGGACTTCATCAATGATTGGACAGAATTACAGGCACCTGAGGAGAAGCCAGATAACACATATTGGACTATTCACTTTGATGGGTCTAGGCAGTTGGAGGGCTCGGGGGCTGGAGTCGTTTTAACTTCCCCCCGAGGTGAAAAATTTTGTTATGTGCTCCGGCTTATGTTTCCCTGTACCAACAATGCAGCTGAGTACGAGGCTTTACTCCATGGTCTCCATATGGCTAAAGATATGAATTTGAGCCGGGTAAGGTGCTTGGGCGACTCAGACCTTGTTGCTCAACAGGTGTCAGGCACGTGGGACTCCAAGGATCCTCTGATGGCGGCTTATCGTCGTGAGGTTGATGCGGTGGCTCGCCACTTCAAGGGTTATCAAGTGGAGCACATTGATCGGAGGAAGAATGAGGCGGCTGATGCTTTGAGCCGGCTGGGGTCTCAGCATAAGCCGGTACCGCTTAATACCTTTCTTGATGTTTTGCATAACCCTTCTGTCAAAGTGCCCACAGAGGAAGAGCTAGCAGTGCCAGACCCGGAGGCACAACTGGTGGCAGCTCTCCACGTTATCCCAGATTGGACAGTCCCATATTTGGCATATATGACCCGGGGAGAGTTGCCCGAGGACGAGATCTTGGCAAGACAAATCATCAGGCGGTCCAAGTCTACGACGATCGCTCATGGAGAGTTACATCACCGCAGCGTTACTGGGGCGTTTCAACGTTGTGTGTCACCTGCGGAGGGTCAGGAGATACTTCGTGATGGAGATTGTGGTCATCATGCCGGCTCAAAATCTCTGGTGGCCAAGGCTTTCCGTCATGGTTTCTATTGGCCGACGGCTCATGTTGATGCGGAGGATCTGGTCAGCAGGTGCGACGGTTGTCAAAAATTCTCACGACGAGCTCATGTGCCGGCTCAGGAATTGAGGATGATTCCAATTACTTGGCCGTTTGCAGTCTGGGGGCTTGACATGGTTGGACCTTTCAAAAGGTCTAAGGATAAGAAGACGCACCTTTTGGTGGCAGTCGATAAGTTCACCAAGTGGGTTGAGGCAGAGCCAGTCAGTAAGTGTGATGCAGCCACGGTGGTTCAGTTCATGAAAAAGGTGATTTTTCTTTTGGTTTTCCACACAGTATCATAACTGATAATGGTACTAATCTCTCCAAGGGTGCCATGGAAGAGTTCTGTCAACGAGAACATATCCGGCTTGATGTTTCGGCTGTTGCTCATCCTCAATCTAATGGTCAAGCAGAGAGAGCTAATCAAGAGATCTTGAAGGGTATCAAACCCCGCTCTTGGTCCCCTTACAATAACTCCGGGTTGTTGGGTGGAGGAGCTACCCTACGTGCTATGGAGTATCAACACAACGCCTAACAGATCTGTGTTATACACCTTTCTTCATGGTGTACGGAGCAGAGGCAGTTCTGCCAAGTGACATCCGACACGACTCGCCCCGAGTGGCGGCTTACGTTGAGGCTGATAATGAAAAGGCTCGTCAGGATGCACTAGACTTGTTAGATGAGGAGCGACACTTGGCAATAGCCCGCTCGGCGATATACCAGCAAGACCTGCGCCGCTATTACAGCCGCCGGGTTAGAATCAGAGCCTTTCAGGAAGGCAACTTAGTGCTCCAGCTCATTCAGAATCAATCTGATATGCACAAGCTATCCCCTCCTTGGGAAGGACCCTTTGTGGTCAGTAAAAATCTGAACAACGGGTCATACTACCTCATTGATGTTCGAGAGCACAAAGACTCACGTAAGTCGGAGGAAGAGACCCGCTGGCCGTGGAACATAGCTCATCTTCGGCCTTACTATACTTGAGCCACCGACTCTCAAAGATATATATATATATATATATATATATATATATATATTCTTTTTTGGCAATGTATATATTATATAAAGCAATAAAGCAGGACCTCTTTTCTTTTCACCCTCAAAGGTTTATATATCTTCTTTACTGTGTGGTGGAAACAACCAACAGGAGCGGATCATATCTGAATCCGGCTTTCCTTTGGTCCGCTTATGATCATATCTGAATCTAGCCATGGTCACTTGGGGGCTTCTGCTCAAACATAGGTCTTATTCAACCAAAGAGAACATAGCTGTCGATACCCAATTGATCGGCATACCGCCAAACCCACTTGGGGGCTTTTGATCATATTTGAATCATAGCTTAACCCCTTTGGGTCCGACGTGGGTCGATTCAATCAACGCATTAAACAACTCTCATGGTCACTTGGGGCTTCTGTTCAAACATAGGTCGATTCGAACTAAAGAGAACATAGCTGTCGATACCCACTTGATCGGCATCGCCAAAGCCACTGGGGGCTATATGATCGTATCTGAATCTTAGCTTAACCCTTTGGAATGGTTCACTGATCGTATTCGAATCAGAGGTCTTTAAAGTGAGGTTTACTATTCATTATACTCTGTAAGTATACATGTTATTAAGGGCCAGGTAAACATTATATGTGCCAACTGCCAGGAGTTAAATTAACTCTAGTTTTGGGTCACATAAGCCGGCGAGTACATACCAAATAAGGATCGCAGGTATGCTATTGTGATTATAATCATGAACCGGCCTTTATATGATGTTTTGGTTCATATTCCGGGTTATCAATACTTTATGTGACCCTGGATGCGATAAGTCGCCAAGGGAATTCTATTTTGTTTTATACACAGGATAAAGCAAGAAGAATTTTGACATAAAGGAAAGATCAACATAAGCTGGAAGCACATAACGATGGCGGCTTACGAAAGTATTAAGCGCCATAAACATGCGCGAAGGCATGGCAAAGTTAAGAGGTTTTTTCTACCCTATTACAAGACTCCCCGAGTCTGAATAATGAAGCATTGTTTTTTGCAAGTTCATAACGCCTGCCGGTTCACTCCTTTGGTGGGCTTGATAGTTCCGGGTTATCCTTCTCCGCCTCTCCGTTGGTTGCTTTGTCCTGGAAGGTTGATGAGGCCCAGTCAATGCCTTTCGAGGCTTCAAACTCAGCTTCATCATCTATTAAACCGGCTGGGTCCACTTCAGGGGAAAAAGTATGCTTACGAATTGGAGGGATCAGGCTGACTTGATCATATGGAGTGATTGGAATTCTCTGGTTCTCGCTGTCATAGCCCGGAGTGTATTTGGAGAGGTCAGTATCGTTCCCTATAAGGGTAGCCACGGGACGTATGACTTTGACGCAAGCGGTGAAATCATGATCATCAAATCTGATACCATCCTCCTTCAGACTCGGGTATCCAAGAGCAAGGTCGGCCGGGTCTAGTTCTGGAATCCATGCTTTTGCCCGGCTCAAGGCGGCTACGGCTCCAGCTCTTGAAGAGGCCCGACTTAAATCATGGATCCGCTGAGGTAGCATAGCGAGACACTTCAGCACGTCTTGCAAAAGGTGAGGAGTGGTATTTGATAAGGCTACAACAGCCAAAGCATGCTGTGACCCGGTGTACAGCTGCTCCACCAGAGTATAAACCGCCTTAAGTTTGATCAGCATGTTCTGCTTGAGGTTGGTGCTCCTGGGGCCTGTGTGTTCACAAAACATAAAGGTGAGCCGGAGTTAATGATAACGGCAATAATCAAGGGAAGGATTGCAATGTTTGGAGTTATGAGCAATAGCTTACCGAAGATGGCTGAGACCATTTGAGATATATGACGCTTTAAGTCGGACAGCTCGGTTGTTGCTTCTGCAAGTGAAGCCTCTGCCGACTCAGCCCGGGTCACTAGTGAAGCCTTCTCATCAGCCCAGGTTTTCTTCTCTGACTCAAAATTCTTCTTCAACTTCTCTTGTTCAGAGATGCTGAATTCAAATTTGGAGTTGGCTTTTTGAGTTTCAAGCTCTTGAGTTGTCAAACGGCTCTTCAGGTCAGCAATCTCCGACTCAAATTGACTTATGGTGACCTACATTGATACCGAGTTACGGTAAGAAATCATGGTAAGATATATTAAGTCCCAAGCACTTTACAAATAAACATACTTGACACTTGGGGGCTAATGTATGCTGAAGAATTTTTAATCTACCTTGCCGGGTTATGCAAATTAAAGTCTCAAGCACTTTACAAGTAAATATACTTGACACTTGGGGGCTAATGTGTATCGCAAGTTCAAAGCTATCATGCAATAACCGGGTTAAAGATATTCTCTTTAAACCAGAGATATCAACATTAAGCAGATTTCTAAGTCTACAACATATTTATTCATAAGCAGTACACTTGGGGGCTGGTACAGTAAGTAAGATTCAGGAAAATAGTATAAGTTATACCTCAGATTTGTGTTGTATTTGTTTCACCATGTCAATTTCCAGGTCGCGGCTATTATGCACTTGATTCAGATAGCCCGAGACTATATCACCAATGCTTAGGTGAGTATAATCAGTAATGTCCTGCTTGGCCTTTCGGCGCTCGACAAGTTCTTCTTTGGCAAGACATTTGAAAGGACGAGAGGTCGCCCGGTTCAATAAACGGCTTTTCAACACTTCAACTTCCGGTCATTGTTTTGACCGGCTTGAGCTCCGGTTATCAAAGTTATTGAGAGTATCTTCGCAAAGCGGGTCGAGGTTGGCAATCGAATGTCGGCGGTTCGGGCGGCCGATGGGTGGAGCCTGGCCGAGCAGATATATCAGCGCCGTCCAGCTACAATCGGTTCTTGAGACGGCTTATTCTTCTTTGCCCTCTTGCTGGGTTTCACTTGCATACCGTCAACAAAGGTAGAAGGATGAATACTAAAGCATGAATAAGATAAAAGTCTAAAGTAACTAAGGTTACAGACTCAGAGCAGTTTTGAAAGCCGCATGTTTGATTGCATGGACTCACGGAGGAAGGAGAGGTATCCTGATAATTGAGTCGATGAATTGAGAGGTTGGCGAATTAGACCCGCCAAAGGATAAATAGAGCGCAAATCGGAGATAACCTCATCCGACGCTTCCTAGTTACGCCGTAAGCCGAGGAGAGTTTCGCATCCTTGTTGGTTCCGGTCTGCGCCTCCGCTTTCAAACTGTTGTTGCTTCAAAAGAAATTGAGGATCTTGATAAGCGAGAGGATGTGAAAATCTTACTTTCCGGGTCACCTTTCAGATTTTTTGCTTGGGCAAAGGCTCTGAGTCGGAGGAAATTATAGTTACCTCTTCGCCAACCGCTTGGTTGTGTCATGTATCCTCCTGAAAGGATGAAACGTCAATAAAGTAATGACAAAGGAGTTAAGGGAATCAGGGTTTACCTCTTCGTCATCCGAAGAAGTGTCATCCAATTTGAGTAAGTCGGAAGCGCTGGGTCTCTTCTTCTTTGAAGTTCCCATTTTGGCAGCTTTCCTTTCAGTCTTCTTGGTTGTCCTGGCTTGTTTAGCAGCCTCATGGTCATACTGGACCTTCCAAAAATTGTCATCAGCCTGTGAAAAAAGATAAGAAATTATGAGTACAAGTAAGGTGTAACAAGGCTAGGAGTATTTATTAAGGTTGATGACTTACTCGTAGGGCCGGGTTCTTTTACGTATGGGAAGTAAGTCAAGGCGTTGCTAGTTATTGTGCCCTCCTTCAGCAGAAGGATCGGGTTGTAGCTTCCACCACATCATCTCGGTAAGTCGTCGGGCTATGACGCATTGGATCATCCTTTTCGCCTGAATATGTACACATTAAGCCGGGACGGCGGCTTAACGGAAGTATTCGCCAAGCGACCCAAACTTGGACCAGATCAATGCCATTCAGGCCATTTCCCAAAAGAGCTTTGATCCTTTTGATGGTGGGATTAATAGGCAGACGCTCAATAGCAGTTAGCTTGTCCTCTAGCGGATGGTTGGACTCAAGGCGCAGAGCGCGGAAGCCGGGCAGAGGGCTTTCATTAGCCGGGAAGTGTCCCGCAATAGAACCACGCTTGATTCCAATCTTTGGATGACTCGACAACTCAAGATAAGGAAAAGGCGTCTCTCCACCGCTGAATTGAGATACCACCAAGTTCAAGATCGGGACCGTTATAACGCTCATTCGCCGGTTCAAGTAGAAAAGCTCTCTGAACAAAAGCAGATTTGGCTCCTCTCCCAGGTACACCTCGCAGAAGACTTGGAAATTGCAGATATTTGACACGGAATTAGGTCCAATTTCTTGAGGCCTAAGGTCAAAGAAGTTCAAAACCTCTCTGAAGAATTTTGAGCCGGGAGGGGCAAATCCCCGGCTCATGTGATCCGTAAAAACTACTACTTCCCCTTCTTTGGGTTGAGGCCTTTCTTCAGATGGGTCAGGGGCACGATAAGACATGACCTCCTTCTTAGGCAGATGGCCGTACTTCACAAATTCAGACAGTTTACTCCTCGTGACTGTGGATGGGACCCAATTACAGGTCACATGAGCCTTGGCCGGTTTAGGTGCCATGACAAAGATTGAGGCCTATGACAAAAATAAAGAGGATCCGGCTCAAATTTAACCCCGAGGAAAATATTTAAAACTAGTCATGATGGCGGCTTAAGAAGGGGCCTAATGATATATGGATGACTATGCGATAAATATTAAGCCGCTACAGGTGTTAATGAGCAGTTAAACATATTCGACAGAAGCAGTTTTTCACTTCCGGGTGGAACAAACAAGTTTCACAAGTTGATGTTGTTATTTTGGATCAAACAGATGTTCAGACAAGAAAAATTCTAGACCTAAAAAAATGGTGCGGAGAAGTTCATACGTTCTACTGAGGAGTCCTACAAAGAAAGAAGATCTGCTACTACTAAAAATGGATGCGGAACAACAACCGCACGAGATCTACGCTATTGCAGGATCAAAGAGCTACAGCAGAGGCAAGTGCGAGGAACTAGGATGAACGATGAACTGTACAGAAGAACATACTAGCCCTAGCATAGATCTATAGCGCAGAAAGGGGAAACACTTACTGCGGAAGATCTGTGGAGGAGGGAAGTTGCAGTTCTCTGGTCAAGTTCAGGTCGATGGAGTGGCCAAGCTCGACAGAGACGGGGTGCGCTGTGGCGACAACGGCGGAGCTCCAATGACAGATGGGGGCGAGAGGAAGAAGAAGCGGAACGAGAAGAATGAAAGAAGACCTAGTCGGGCCTATTTATAAGGAAGGGCCACTAAAGAGCGCGAGAAACGAGGATATAAAAGTTATTATCCAGCGGCCCCGACGCCTCAGTTTTCGGAACAGTCAGTAAAGGCAAAGATCCGTTGGAGGATACGATGAAATAAAGAATGAATTTAAATAAGAATGACGTCACGGCGGGTTAACACGGATTCGAAAGATGACGTCATGGCGGGTTAAAGAAAACATTTGCACAGCCGGAGACTGAAGATTTACGTCTTAAGGTATTTTAAGATTGACATGAACAGGTTCAAATCAATCTGGGGCCTAATGTTGGGGATATAACTATTTGTGTAAGCCGCCTAGGAGGGGCCGGGTTACACAAAGAAGACTCGCCAGATTGGAGCCTGTAATCAAACGTGAAGATGGCGGTTCAATAAATGGCTTAAGGCCCACAGGCGACTTAAGGCCCGTTGTAGTAAACCGCCACCATGGCGTGACTTGTATCATAAGGCAGATTTGAATAGTCACCGAGCCGACATCGCTTATAAGCCGCCAGACTCGTAAGCTGCTGGCGCCAACCCGTATATAAGGGGACGACCTGCGGCGGCTTAGGGGCACAAAAACAACTCATCGAGAGCCGGGCATAGCGTATCTCGCTCCCTGGTCATCGAAACATCAAGCAATACCAACCCAACTAGACGTAGGCTTTCCTTCACTGCAAGGGGCCGAACTAGTATAAACCTCTCGTGTCCCTTGTCCCGATTAACCCCTTTAAGCTTCCTAGTTGCGATGGCTTCACAACTAAGTCCTCGCAAGAGGACATCTGCCGTGACAATTCCACGACACCCGCCGCGAGCCTCAATATTCTTTGGACCATATACATCAGTATGTATGATTTCCAACAAATCTGTTGCTCGCTCCATTGTTCCGAAGAACGGAGTTTTAGTCATCTTGCCCATAGGGCATGGTTCACAAGCATCAAGTGATTCCAAAATTCCATCAGCATGGAGTTTCTTCATGCGCTTTACACCAATATGACCTAAACGGCAGTGCCACAAATAAGGTGCACTATCATTATTAACTTTGCATCTTTTGGCTTCAATATTATGAATATGTGTATCACTACGATCGAGATCCAACAAACCATTTTCGTTGGTGTGTATGGCCATAGAAGGTTTTATTCATGTAAACAGAACAACAATTGTTCTTTAACTTAAATGAATAACCGTATTGCAATAGACATGATCAAATCATATTCATTCTCAACGCAAACACCAAATAACACTTATTTAAACACTAATCCCGAAAGTATAGGGAGTGTGCGATATGATCAAATCAATCTTGGAACCACTTCCAATACACATCGTCACTTCATCCTTAACTAGTCTCTGTTCATTCTGCAACTCCCGTTTCGAGTTACTACTCTTAGCAACTGAACCAGTATCAAATACCGAGGGGTTGCTATAAACATTAGTAAAGTACACATCAATAACAAGTATATCAAATATAGCTTTGTTCACTTTGCCATCCTTCTTATCCACCAAATACTTAGGGCAGTTTCGCTTCCAGTGACCAGTCCTTTGAAGTAGAAGCACTCAGTTTCAGGCTAAGGTCCAGACTTGGGCTTTTTCACTTGAGCAGCAACTTGCTTGCCGTTCTTCTTGAAGTTCCCTTTTCTTCCCTTTGCCCTTTTCTTGAAACTAGTGGTCTTGTGAACCATCAACACTTGATGCTTTTCTTGATTTCTACCTTCGTCGATTTCAGCATCACGGAGAGCTTGGGAATCGTTTCCGTTTATTCCTTGCATATTATAGTTCATCACGAAGTTCTAGTAACTTGGTGATAGTGACTAGAGAACTCTATCAATCACTATCTTATCTGGAAGATTAACTCCCACTTGATTCAAGTGATTGTAGTACTCAGACATTCTGAGCACATGCTCACTAGCTGAGCAATTCTCCTCCATCTTGTAGGAAAAGTACTGCCAGAGGTCTCATACCTCTTGACACGGGCATGAGTATGAAATACCAATTTCAACTCTTGGAACATTTTATATGCTCTGTGGAGTTCGAAACATTTTCGAAGTCCCGGTTCTAAGTCGTAAAGCATGGTGCACTAAACTATCAATTAGTTATCATATTGAGCTTTGTCAAACGTTCATAACGTCTGCATCTGCTCCTGCAATAGGTCTGTCACCTAGCGGTGCATCAAGGACATAATTCTTCTGTGCAGCAATGAGGATAATCCTCAGATCACGGATCCAATCCGCATCATTGCTAATAACATCTTCCAACTTAGTTACAACGCGAGCTATTGATCTACAACATAGTTATGCAAATACTATTAGGACTAAGTTCATTATAAATTAAAGTTCAATTAATCATATTACTTAAAGGACTCCCACTTAGATAGACATCCCTCTAATCATCTAAGTGATCACGTGATCCATATCAACTAAACCATGTCCAATCATCACGTGAGATGGACTAGTTTCAATGGTGAACATCACTATGTTGATCATATCTACTATATGATTCACGCTCGACCTTTCGGTCTCAGTGTTCCGAGGCCATATCTGCATATGCTAGGCTCGTCAAGTTTAACCTGAGTATCCCGCGTGTGCAACTGTTTTGCACCCGTTGTATTTGAACGTAGAGCTTATCACACCCGATCATCACATGGTGTCTCAGCACGAAGAACTTTCGCAACGGTGCATACTCAGGGAGAGCACTTATACCTTGAAATTTAGTGAGAGATCATCTTATAATGCTACCGTCGAACTAAGAAAAATAAGATGTATAAAAGATAAACATCACATGCAATCAAAATATGTGACATGATATGGCCATCATCATCATTTTGTGCCTTTGATCTCCATCTCCAAAGCATCATCATGATTTCCATCGTCACCGGCATGACACCATGATCTCCATCATCTTGATCTATATCAATGTGTCGTCACATGGTCGTCTTGCAACTATTTCTATCGCATAGTGATAAAGTAAAGCAATTATTTGGTGCTTGCATCTTATGCAATAAAGAGACAATCATAAGGCTTCTGCCAGTTGCCGATAACTTCAACAAAACATGATCATCTTATACAACAACTTATAACTCATCACGTCTTGACCATATCACATCACAACATGCCCTGCAAAAATAAGTTAGACATCCTCTACTTTGTTGTTGCAAATTTTACGTGGCTGCTATGGGCTGAGCAAGAACCGTTCTTACCTACGCATCAAAACCACAACGATAGTTCGTCAAGTTAGTGTTGTTTTGACCTTCTCAAGGACCGGGCGTAGCCACACTCGGTTCAATTAAAGTTGGAGAAACTGACACCCGCCAGCCACCTGTGTGCAAAGCACGTCGGTAGAACCAGTCTCGCGTAAGCGTACGCGTAATGTCGATCTGGGCTGCTTCATCCAACAATACCGCCAAACCAAAGTATGACATGCTGGTAAGCAGTATGACTTGTATCGCCCACAACTCACTTGTGTTCTACTCGTGCATATAACATCTACGCATAAACCTGGCTCGGATGCCACTGTTGGGGAACGTAGTAATTTCAAAAATTTCCTACGCACACGCAAGATCATGGTGATGCATAGCAACGAGAGGGGAGAGTGTGTCCACGTACCATCATAGACCGAAAGCGGAAGCGTTAGCACAATGTGGTTGATGTAGTCGTACGTCTTCACAATCCGACCGATCAAGTACCGGACGCACGGAATCTCCGAGTTCAGCACACGTTCAACTCGGTGACGTCCCTCGAACTCCGATCCAGCCGAGCTTTGAGGGAGAGTTCCGTCAGCACGACGGCGTGGTGACAATGATGATGTTCTACCGTCGCAGGGCTTCGCCTAAGCACCGCTACGATATAACCGAGGTGGATTATGGTGGAGGGGGCACCGCACACGGCTAAGAGATCCAAGGGATCAATTGTTGTGTCTATGGGGTACCCCCTGGCCACGTATATAAAGGAGTGGATGAGGGGGGAGAGGGCCGGCCCCTATGGCGCGCCCTGGAGGAGTCCTACTCCCATCGGGAGTAGGATTCCCCCCCTTCCAAGTAGTAGGAGTAGGAGTCAAGGAAAGGGAAGAGAGAAGAGAAGGAAGGAGGGGGCGCAGCCCCTCCCCCTAGTCCAATTCGGACTAGGCCTTGGGGGGCACGCAGCCTCTCCTCTCTCTTTCCTCTAAGCCCAATAAGGCCCATATACTCCCCGGAGAATTCGCGTAACTCTCCGGTACACTGAAAAATACCTGAATCACTCGGAACCTTTCCGATGTCCGAATATAGTCATCCAATATATCGATCTTTACGTCTCGACCATTTCGAGACTCCTCGTCATGTCCCAGATCTCATCCGGGACTCCGAACTACCTTCGGTACATCAAAACACATAAACTCATAATATAACCGTCATCGAACTTTAAGCGTGCAGACCCTACGGGTTCGAGAACTATGTAGACATGACCGAGACACTTCTCCGGTCAATAACCAATAGCAGAACCTGGATGCTCATATTGGCTCCCACATAGTCTACGAAGATCTTTATCGGTCAAACCGCATAACAACATACGTTGTTCCCTTTGTCATCGGTATGTTACTTGCCCGAGATTCGATCATCGGTATCTCAATACGTAGTTCAACCTCGTTATCAGCAAGTCTCTTTACTCATTCCGTAATACATCATCCCGCTACTAACTCATTTGTTGCAATGCTTGCAAGGCTTATAGTGATCTGCATTACCGAGTGGGCCCAGAGATACCTCTCCGACAATCGGAGTGACAAATCCTAATCTCGAAATACGCCAACCCAACAAGTACCTTCGGAGACACCTGTAGAGCACCTTTATAATCACCCAGCCATAGACGCTTGGTAGAACACAGAGTGTTCCTCCGGTAAATGGGAGTTGCATAATCTCATAGTCATAGGAACATGTATAAGTCATGAAGAAAGCAATAACAACAAACTAAACGATCATCGTGCTAAGCTAACGGATGGGTCAAGTCAATCACATCATTCTCTAATGATGTGATCCCGTTAATCAAATGACAACTCTTTGTCTACGGTCAGGAAACATAACCATCTTTGATCAACGAGCTAGTCAAGTAGAGGCATATTAGTGACACTCTGTTTGTCTATGTATTCACACATGTATTATGTTTCCGGTTAATACAATTCTAGAATGAATAATAAACATTTATCATGATATAAGGAATATATAATAACTTTATTATTGCCTCTAGGGCATATTTCCTTCAAAAACCACCTCACCAACCACTCCACCACGACCCACGTCGTCGATCAGTGCGGTGTGAAGCCGCAAAGTGATTAAGTGGCAGCCATTTTCTAAAGGAGAAACCCGCAGACGACACCCGTCCTGCGATGTGTCAAGCAAGCATGCGCGAAGCTGGCAAGATAGCCCAGCAGGCCTTGCCGGGCAACCAGCGATGTGACATTAAGCGGTGCATTTAATGCACCCTGTCAGCCGCAGAGTTAGGTATGATAGCACTGTTTGCTATCTTATCAGTGCATAATGACTCCTTTGCCATTGTGGTAACCCCTTGAAAAGGAGGCCCATGGCAACCATAGAAGGGGTTAGAAGATTGGATAACACACACCCCCATCCGCGCGTAGTCGTTGCTGCCCTCAAGCAACCCCTGTCGGGCAAGTGTACTACACGCCGCCACCACCTTTCCACCATCAATCCACCAAAGCAGGAGTAGGGTTTTACGCCTCACGGCGGCCCGGACCTGGGTAAAATTGCCTGTGTGATCTCTGTCGTGCTGCCCCACGCTCGTCTGATCTTTGCGTAACGCGTCGCCCCCTGCCGAACCAGCAAGGGGCCTCTTGGTCCCATAGGTGGCCGTGGTTTCCCGCGACAACAAGTCCCCGGCAAGGTTCATCTTTTTCATTAATATGCTGATCAAAACAAGTACAGACCTTATAGGACACAAACATGGATTAAAGAGATTACATAATTTGAACTAAAATTAGGCAAGTGCCTACAGATTTTACATTGAAAAAAGATAAGTGCCCCGTGATGCCCTTTCTTGTCCCTGTCCTCCTAGCCATGGCAGTAGGAGGCGAAGAGGGCAAAAGGGGCGCCTGGGCAGAAGCCCAGCCTGACCCTGTCGGGCTCCAGGAGAGGTAGCCCAGCAAGAGCGAGAGGGCATGGACGAAGGCGAGGGTGAAGAAATCCGCGGAGACGACCTGTCAACCGCCACCACTAGGGCCAGCAGGACACGGCAGGGCAAACAAAGCTTGATAATCCCCAAGTGCAAGGAATCATCGTAGCAATTTCCAAAGTTGGAAATGATAAGTATGGAGTGTCGAACCCACGAGGAGCTAAAGGTAAGATCAATATTCTCTCAAGTCCTATCTGCCACTAATACGACTCTACGTACACCGAACGTTTGCTTCCATCTAGTATCAAGACGATAGCTTTGCATGATATCAGAGAACTAAAATATAAAACTAGGTGTTGCTAACATAAAGTTAGAATATATTACTATATATTATAAATAGCGAGTGTGGAATAATGATGGATCGATGTGCGGAATTGTCCTAGGCAATTGTTAACAAGATCGGTAGTCGTTATTGCAATTTTATATGATGGAGAGGCATAAGCTAACATACTTTCTCTCCTTGGATCATATGCACTTATGATTGGAACTCTAGCAAGCATCCGCAACTACTAAAGATCATTAAGGTAAAACCCAACCATAGCATTAAAGCATCAAGTCCCCTTTATCACATACGCAACAACCCCCTTACTCGGGTTTAAGCTTCTGTCACTCTGGCAACCCACTATAAGTGAATCATGAACGTATTGCAACACCCTATAGCGGGAATCCTTCACGTGTGCGTGGCATGGAAGGCACCATAGGACAGCACCAAAATAAAACATACAACTCTAACCAATCTAGATCATCAATCAACCCAAAGGAAAAAAGAAATCTACTCAAAACATCATAGGATGGCAATACATCATTGGATCATAATATGTGGCATAAAGCACTATGTTCAAGTAGGGGATAACAGCGGGGTGCAGGAGAGTGGACCGCCGAAAAGAGATGAGGAACATGATGAAGATGGTGATGTTGATGAAGACGATCACCGTGGCGATGGTTCCCTCGGTGGCACTCCGGCGCCACCGAGAGAGAGGGGGAGAGAGTCCCCCCCTGTGCTTCCTCATCCATGGCCTCCCCCTAGATGGGAAGAGGTTCTCCCTCTGGTCCTTGGCCTCCATGGTGATGATGGCCCCCTACGGGATCCACCTCCATGGCCTCCGGTGATGATGGCCCCCTCCGGCAGGGTGCCAGAGAGGGCCTAGATTGGTTTTTCATGACTACAGAGGCTTACGGCGGCGGAACTCCCGATCTAGGTTTATTTCTGAGGTTTTTGGGATTTATAGGAGGTGTTGGCGTCGGGGACAAGTCAAGGGGGCCCGCGAGGTGATGACAAGGTAGGGGGCGCGCCCCCCACCCTTGTGGTTGCCCTGGAACTCCTCTCTGGTATCTTTTCGCTCCAGTATTTTTTATATTTTCCAAAAATATTCTCCGTAAATTTCCAGCCCATTTCGAAAACTTTTATTTCTGCACAAAAATAACACCATGGTAGTTCTACCGAAAACAGCGTCAGTCCGGGTTAGTTCTAATCAAATCATACCAAAATCATGTAGAATTGTTGTAAACATGGTATGAATACTTCATAAATTGTAGATACATTGGAGACGTATCAGCATCCCCAAGCTTAATTCGTCCTCGTCCTCGTCCTCGAGTAGGTAAATGATAAAAGAAATAATTTATGAAGTGTGAATGCTAGCATAGTGGATAAGTTTGAGCAATGATAGTTCCAAACAATTTTTCTAGCATCATTATATATCATAAACAGTAGCTCATCTCATAAAACTTCTCATGATCAAGTAACAAGCTATTCACATGTTAAAGCATAGACCATAAACTTTCTTGAAAACTAATAAACTATGTTCTCAGTCATCAAACAATTGCAATTCATCTTAATTTTAGGAAGGGTCTATGTATGAGCTTTGATTTAGCAAATCCCACATACTCAACTATCATATGGTCTTTCATGATTGCTAACACTCAAAGCATATTTTTAGAACAAATAGCATCCGTCAAACACAAAGAAAGATAGGGGCTTAATGTTTTGCCTCCCAACTTATTTATCATATAGATAATTGTCAACAATAATAATTCATGAACAAATATATTTGAATGGCCATATATGCTTGGATCTTTCCCCACCACATGATGCTTTCCAACTAAAGAATAACTGAGTTTGAAATACGAAGGGATATTATAGACTCTTGCATAAAAGTAAATACATGAAAGTAAAAGATGGGCCCTTTGCAGAGGGAAGCAGAGGTTGTCATGCACTTTTAAATGTTGGATGTACAAACCCTTAATGCAAAGGAACGTCATGTTGTATTTCCCTTTGTGATAGCAACCTTTATTATGCAGTCCATCGCTTTTATTTCTTTACCACCACAAGTTCATACAATGCTTATTTTCCCTTACAATAAAAGATCATACATATTTAGGAGCAATTTTTATTGCTTTTTGCACCGATGATATTTTACCTCAAGGATCTTATTCAATCCATAGGTAGATATGGTGGACACTCTATGGCATGAAACTGGGTTTAAGGGTTCTGGATGCACAAGTAGTATCTCTACTTAGTACAAAATTTTTAGCTAGCAAAAGATCCTAAGCAAGCACCATATGTTAGAGGATCCATAACAATATAAATTCTATGCAAATATACCCAAACATAACTCATTACGTTGTCTTCCTTATCCAACTTCAACTAATTTGCTCAAGTTTGAAAATAATTAATGGGGCTCACAATCATAGAAGATGTCCAAGATAGTATATTTATTGTGAAATCTCTCTTCCTTCAATATTCTTTCATGAATTGTTCAAGTGACTAATGTTGAGTTTGCTAACTTTCAATAAATTTTACCACCTATACTTCTTATAAGTGAAGTCATTACTCCCCATGGGATAAGCATATGAAGCATATATAATTTCAGATCTATGATATTCAATTCATTCAACCATTTACTCATAGGATATAAGTGAAGCACGTGAGTAAATGACAAACTACTCCAAAAAGATATAAGTGAAGAATAATGAGTAGTAAAATAATTAACTAGCCATGGGAGGACTCTCTCTCATTCAAGATTTCAGATCCAATGATTTTATTCAAACAACAAGTAAAATGAAATACGCTCCAGGCAAAACACATATCATGTGACGAATAAAAATATAGCTCCGAGTAAGGCATGCCGATGGTTTTGAAGACGAAAGAGGGGATACCTTCCAGGGCATCCCCAAGCTTAGGCGCTTGAGTCTTCCTTGATTATTACCTTGGGGTGCCTTGGGCATCCTCAAGCTTAAGGTCTTTCCACTCATTATTCTCCTCGTATTGATATCTCACCCAAGACTTGAAAACTTCAATCACAAAAAACTTAATGGAACTTTGTGAGATGGGTTAGTATGATAAAGATCAACTCATTCACTTTGGTACTAGCTACTTCTTGAGCTTGCGTTGGTTTTTTCCTTGAAGAGGAAAGGGTGATGCAGCAAACTAGGGATAAGTATTTCCCTCAGTTTGAGAACCAAGGTATTAATCCAGTAGGAGACAATGCACAATTTGAATTACCAATACCTGCACAAACAATCAAACAACTTGCACCCAACACGATAAAGGGGTTGTCAATCCCTTCACGGTTACTTGCTAAAGTGAGATCTAATAGAGATATATGAAACTAAACAAAAGGTAAAGTAAATATTTTTGGTATTTTTGGTTTATAGATCGGAAAGTAAAAGATTGCCAAATAGTAGATCGGAAACTTATATGATGGAAAATAGACCCCCGGGGCTGTAGGTTTCACTAGAGGCTTCTCTCATGATAGCAAATAATACGGTGGGTGGACAAATTACTGTCGAGCAATTGATAGAAAAGCACAAAGTTATGACGATATCTAAGGCAATGATCATGAATATAGGCATCACGTCCGTGTCAAGTAGACCGAAACGATTCTGCATCTACTACTATTACTCCACACATTGACCAACTCATGCCTGCATCTAGAGTATTAAGTTCATGAAGAACAGAGTGACGCATTAAGTAAGATGACATGATGTAGAGGAATAAAATCAAGCAATATGATGTAAACCCTGTCTTTTTATCCTCGATGGCAACAATACAATACGTGCCTTGCTGCCCCTACTATCAATGGGAAAGGACACCGCAAGATTGAACCCAAAGCTAAGCACTTCTCCCATTGCAAGAAAAACCAATCTAGTTGGCCAAACCAAACCAATAGTTCAAAGAGAATTACAATGATACCAAATCATGCAAAAAAGAATTTAGAGAAGATTCAAATAATATTCATAGATAAGCTGATCATAAATCCATAATTATTAGGATCTCGACAAAAACACCGCAAAAGAAGATTACATCGGATAGATTGATACGTCTCCATCGTATCTACTTTCCAAACTCTTTTGCCCTTGTTTTGGACTCTAACTTGCATGATTTGAATGAAACTAACCCGGACTGACATTGCTTTCAGCAGAATTGCCATGGTTTTACTTTTGTGCAGAAATAAAAGTTCTCGGAATGACCTGAAACTTCATGGAGATAAGTTTTGGAATTAATAAAAAATATTGGCGAAAGAATCAATAGAAGGGGGCCCACACCCTGGCCACAAGGGTGGGGGCACACCACCCAAACTTGTGGGCCCCCTGGACCTCAAATCCAACTCCATGTATTCACTTTCAGGGAGAAAAAAATCAGAGAGAAGGATTCATTGCGTTTTACGATACGGAGCCGCCGGCAAGCCCTGTTCTTCCTCGGGAGGGCAGATCTAGAGTTCGTTCGGGCTCCGGAGAGGGGAATCCGTCGCCATCGTCATCATCAACCATCCTCCATCACCAATTTCATGATACTCACCTCCGTGCGTGAGTAATCTATCGGCGTCCTGGGAACGGAGGTCCCCAGACTTGCGTGCCTGCGGCCCATGGCGTGGCTCTGCTAGCAGGCATGTACGACCCATCTTCATCAACAAGGCATTCAAGACCCTCGCGAGGCAGACGACGCAAGACCTCCTCAGGAGCGGCCTCGCCAGGCAGGCTCGCGAGGGGCGGAGAGATCAAGGCAAGGCAAACCTCGCGAGGTTCTCATGACGTGAGCCATGACGATCGAGACCAGGCGGGCGCCAGTGCGTGCAGTGTCCTTGTTTCCTCTTTGGTGCTAAGGAGGCAAGCGCACGCGCAGAGTACCGAGGCATCAAGCAAAGGTTTCCACATCGGTGCAACGAGACCAAGACCAGCAGGACGGAAAGACGGAGGTCACCATGGAGCCCAAGGCGGCGTCACCACCGGAGCCTTTTGCAGGAGAAGAGCGCTTTTGTCGGGATAAGATGTACTAGCTGTCCCCTTTCAAATTGGCCGTTGTTGGCTCCCTTCCCGCTCAATATTTGGGGAGAGGACCAGGGCCTTTATAAATAGGACTAGCCACCACAGTAGGAGGCAACTAACTCGAACGGATCCTCAAGCAAGCCTGAGCTGCTCGAATCCATACACTCACAAGTTCGCCAAGCACAAGAACACCTCAACCTCAGGAGGTTGTTCTTCTCCTTGTATTCTTCATCATCAGCCCAAGAGGCAATCCACCACCACCACATTGGAGTAGGGTATTACACCACAACGGTGGCCCAAACCAGTATAAATCTTGTGTCCCTTGTGTTGTGAGTCCGTGAGTTCGTTCTTGAGATCTTAGCCAGTTAGGACGTGGATCGGTAGGGAGGAAATCTTCGCGCGCACCCCAGTGTTCGAACCTTGAAGGTTTTTCCGAAACCCATGATCCGACATTTGGTGCGCCAGGTAGGGGTGCGCCGAAGCCTCCTTTCCGTCGCTTCGCGTCCAAATGCTCCGTCGTCTCCATGGCGTACGCTCGCCGTGCTCGTGCTGACCGCCGGGCTGCCCTCATCACCCGCTTCGCTCAGACGGCTCCCGTCGGCGGGCCACCTCGTCATTCTCCGTCTCCTGCCGCCAACACCGCCACCGGCCCGGCGGGGAACGAGCAGCAAGCATCCTCGCTGCACCCCTCGGTGCGGCGGGATGGCTGCACCGCCGCTCCATCGCTGACCCCGACCGGTTCCTTGTCCCATGCACGTCGCGCTCCCATGGACGCGCGGGCCGCGTCCTCATGGCGCACGAGCTCCTGCGCTACCGCTCAGTCGACGACCTCTACGAGGACTGGCTCGACCACATCGCCGAGCTTGTCTCCGCCGCAGGGGGTTCCCCTGCACCGTCCCTCTCTCTGCCTCACCCTCCGCTAGCTACGGGCGATGTAGCTCATGGAGCACCTCCACCACCTCGGCCCCAAGATGGCGCCCTGGCACCAAGGCGCGCGGCTCCGCAACGCGAACCACCGTGTCCAGCGCCCGCGCGTGAAGAAAGAAGTTGTCAAGAAGTCCCTTGACCGCAAGAGAACTCTCCGCCACTCCTCGCACCGCCGCGCCAGGATCGTTTGTTGCAGCAAGGCCCCGCGCCACTTGCCGTGGCGGCGCGCGGGCGCCAAGACCAAGCTCCACCTCCATTGCAGGCTTTGGTGACCACGGCCGGCTGCCACGCCTTCACCCCCAAGCTGCGTAGTGTCGCCTCGCCGGGGAAGTTCAAGCCAGATCTGCCTCCTCGCTACGACGGCACCCCCGACCCCGCGGAGTTCTTGCAGCTCTATGAGCTGAGCATCGAGGCGGCCAACCGCGACGAAAAAGTCATGGCAAATTGGTTTCCCATGGCTCTCAAGGATGGCGCCCGCTCCTAGCTCCTGAACTTGCCCCCAGGCTCGACCTCCTCCTGGCACGAGATGCGCAACCATTTCGTTGCCAACTTTCAGGGCACTCGCGACTGCCCGCCGGCCGCGGGTGACCTGCGCCGCGTCAAGCAACAACCAGGAGAGACCCTCCAGAAGTACATCCAGCGCTTCAACAACGTCCGCCTCAAGATCCCCAAGGTGACGGATGAGGCCATCATCTCCGCGTTCTCTGATGGCGTCCGTGATGTCAAGATGAAGGAGGAGCTCACTATCCACGAGGAGTTGTGCACGTCTCTGGAGTTATTCAACCTGGCGACCAAGTGCACAAGAGCTGAGGAGGGACGCCTCTCCCTCCTCGAGCTCCCAGCTGCGGACCCGGAGGAGAAGAAAGCCAAGGCCAAGGACGTGAAGCGCAAGGGAGCAGCCGTGCTCGCAGCGGAACCAGACACCAAGCGCGGCAGGGACCAGCCCGAGTCATCCAAGAGCAGCCGACCGTTCTGCGCCTTCCATAACCTACATACTCACAACACCAGCGACTATCAAGAGCTCAGAGCCATTCGAGAAGGACGCTTTGGTTGACACCCCGAGCACAGCGACCGAGGCTACGGCCGAGGAGGAGGACGTGGTGGTGGACACTGGGACGACCGTGGCCCGCGCCATGAGTGGCCCGACCGGCCTCGTGAGGACCGCTGGCAGGATCAGCCTCGCGAGGGCACCTGGAGGGACCAGCCTCGTGAGGATCATCCTCAGGGCAACACCGGTCTTCCCCCACTACCACCACCGCCAAGAAGGAATGACGACCACCATCAAGAAGAGGGGGCTGGGGGCTTCCAGGAGCTGCGCGCTATTGCCTGCATCTTGGGCGGAGCTCAAGCCCCGGCCTCACAGCATATCTTCAAGCAGTTTGCTCATGAGGTGAATGCAGTCCTCCCCAAGCTCGAGGCCACGTGCCCGCTCAGATGGTCCAAGTGCACCATCACGTTCAGTTCGGCAGATCAGCTCAAGTGCGAAGCTACCACTGGCGCCCTCCCAATGCTTTGTTCACCAGTCATCAGCAACGTGCAAGTTGCCAAGACCCTCATCGATGGCGGCGCAGGGCTCAACGTCCTGTCCGTCAACACGTTCGACAACCTCCAAGTGCCATATGACCAGCTTCAGCCTACCAAGCCTTTCTCGGGAGTGACCGACGGTTCCACCACACCGATAGGGCAGGTCCGCCTCCCTGTCACCTTCGGAGAACGCAACAACTACCGCACCGAGCTCATCGACTTCGACATCACCTACATCCGCCTGCCATATAATGCGATCCTCGGGTACCCAGCCCTGGCCAAGTTCATGGTAGTGACCCATCACGGCTATAATGTCCTCAAGATGCCGGGAAGCGGCGGAATCATCACGGTCCCGTGCGAAGAAAGAGATGCGGTGTGCTCCCTCGAGCGTGCCTTCCAAGCCGCAGCAATCGACGACCCCGACAGCAAGGGCGAGCGCCCTCCTGAGGCTACCCCCAAGAAGAAGAATAAGCAATACCATGCGGGGTCTCAGGCAAGCGGTGCCTCGTCAGGATCAGCGCCCTCACCTGGGGCACCTCCCTCCATCGCATCGGAAAGCGCGCCCAACGCCCCTCTCGGGCAGGGCTCGGGGGCTCTCTTCTGGAGGGCCTCAGACTTTGCCAACATCACGAGGGAGGCGCTTGGGCAACACTTCGAGGTGTGCTTCACGGCATGTTTCCCTCAGGAGGACACAGGGCAAGGAGTGCCCACCATTCAGGAGTTCATCACCAAGACCACTCAGGAACTGCAAGATACAAGGGCCATGCGCAGCGGCCGCCGCTCACTGGGCGCAGCTCCCCATCTAGGCGAGGATGCCGGGCTGCACGTCTGCATCAACACCACAGGGCTTAACAGGGCCGCCTCTCAGGAGATTTTCTGGCCTTCACGCGTGGGACGCTGCGAGGGCCCACCTCACAGCTATGTTCGCATGCCTTTTGGCCTGCCGAGCGTGGCGACTGCCATCAGCGCAACCTGTGGAGCAGCCTGGCGGCTCAGGATGCCAGGCACCATGCCGTGCTGACGGAGATGGGGTCGGTCATCAAGGAACCGCCTGGACCCCCAGAGCCTCCCGAGGCTTAGGGCCCTGGTGGCTCATGAGGAGCAACCGCTTCGCCGCGTACCTTTAGCTGCCCCGACTCTCCTTCGTCAACAGAGCCAGGTGACATTTTCCAAGTTTATTTAGCTGGGAGCGCCCCCAGGGCTGCATCATTCCTAGGCCGCATGGGTCCGTCCCTGTGGCATGTATCCCTTTTATGTCTTTAGCTTACCTTGCTGGGGGCGCCCCTCGGGCTGCATCATCCCCAAGCCGCTCGGGCCTGACCCAGTGGCATGTACCTTTCCCGCATTTACTTAATCCTGCTGCTTCCATGCTTAACCTGCCTATGACTACTACTTCTTCGGTCGTCACCCACCACAGGGGCTACGCACGTCGGCACGGCGCTGGTGCACGGGTCCGTCCCTGCCACATCGACAAACCTGAGCGGTCGAGCTCTGGCTCGCGGCATGCCCCGCGCACGTCACCTCACCAGGCCCTCGGTGCCTTCATTTCCTCGCGGAGCAACCAGTGGCAGTCTGGCAACCATAACGGCAGACCGTGTTCCTCCTTATGCTGGCTTGCAGGAATCTCATGAGGATAGTAGCAGGTGGCACCGCGAGCTCCCACTTCTTCCATGTAATCCGCTTGCGCATTAAAAGGGGGGGCTCCTGAGCATCGCGCCTCAGGAGCTCTTACTAGCTCTCCAGCTCTCACCCCCTGGCCTTGACCACGGCACGCGACCTGGCATACCAGCGGCGGCTAAGCTCGCTCGTGGGCCGGGACCTGAGGATGTAGAGCACGAAGGAGAGCGTGGGAGAAGGGGAGACTCGTATGGGCCAAACCTAGCTACGCTGCAGACGCCTGCGCACAAACCTCGCGCGTCCCGAAGAGTTAACCCCGAATCGCCAAGATAAGTCCCGCACTCAGACCAACTAATCGTTGGAGCCTTGTAGTCGTGCTCGCCGCAATCCTGTTACGGCGACGCCGCCTCCCTTTCTTACTTTACCACGACTGCTTGAATGCTAAAGGGGACCCCCTGAGCATCGCGCCTCAGGAGCTCTTACTGGACCTCGGGCCGCTCACCTCCTGGCCTTGACCACGGCACACAACCTGGCATACCAGCGACGGCTGCAGCTTGCCTGGGGACCGGGACCTGTCAGCATAGAGCATCAAGTCATAGCGAGGTTGGAAAAGGGAGACCGAGCCTAAACAGGACTTGCGTTCACAAATTTCCATAATCAGGATAATATCAACAAAAGACATTACAGACCCTTTACGCTCCCCCACGGGGTACTTCTTGATTCCTCGCAGGGAACAAAAGATGAGAACCTAGGAGAATCCTATCTACACGCCCCTGCGGCTGACGCCATCACCAACAGTGGGCCGCAGGAGGCTGGCGCCAACCCCATCCAGATTAGCGACGGCGGCGGCCGGACATTGCGGCCCTGCTCCAGGCGCGGCAAGAGCTCAGGGCACGTAGCTGTCGTCGCTCGTCTCCGGAGTCTCATAGAGCTCAGGAGAACCACTGGACTCCCAAGAGTCGCTGCTGCTGGAGGAACCGCGGGTGGAGCGCGCATCATCCTAGCGCCCCCCTCCAGGGCAACACTTCAAGCGGCGGCCCTCCGCGTCGAAGACCTTGAAGAACAACGTGGAAGCGCCGTCATACTCGAAGTGGATCGCGAGGGCGCCCTCCACACGGCAAACCTGCATGACCTCGCCCCAGCCGCGGGTCATGAAGATCTTGCCAGGGGAGACCGCTTCGACCTCTGCTCCGGTCGCCGGAGCGTCGCAGTTAGCATGCTGCAACCAGAGCTCGAGGGGTCCCCTCGGTGGCATCACGTCGTAGAAGAACTGCGGGAAGCTGATCCAAGAGCTTGGGGCATCGCCACCCACAGCACGAGCTCGCGCGAGGAGTCCGTGGTGTGGACTCCAGGAGCGGCAACGTGCGTTACCGCAGCACGTCGACCTTGGCCACGGCGCGCGCGCCGACGCTCGTCGCTCCTTCCTCCTGAGCCGCCAGCTTGGGCATACAAGGGCAGTGGATACCCAGGAGGAGGCCGCTCGCACCAAGGCCTCGTCACCACCTGCATCGCCGCTGCGTCGCGGCGGTGAACCAACCTCTTCTCCGGCGGGAGCGGCGCTGACGCGTCGAGGGGAGTCTTTCCCTTCTCCGCAGCAGAAAACCTTCGGATGGGCGCCATTGCTACTAGCAGAGGATCGAGAAGGAATAAGCAAACATGATGGGGAATAATGGGCGACGGGGGCTCTACCCCCTCCTCATTTATAGCAGGAGAAGGCCAACCAGCGCCCCCCACAGTCACAGGTAATGATGGTTTTCCTTGCATGTTGCAGGGACTTGTCAAGTCTGGCAGTTGCTGAGGCAGCGTGGGGAAGCAGAGACGCCAACGTCCAATCAACCGCCACGCATCGACCAAGGCCGCAGGCTGTTGGGGCCCGCAGCACTCCGCACTTGACCATTGGCTTCACCTCGAAGCCAAGCCCGAGCGCACCTTGGGTCCGCGGGCTACTGTCGGCGTCCTCGGAACGGGGGTCCCCAGACTTGCCAATCTGCGGCCCACGGCGTGGCTCTGCTAGCAGGCCTGTACGGCCCATCTTCATCAACAAGGCATTCAAGACCCTCGCGAGGGGCCAAGCCTCGCGAGGCAGACGACGCAAGACCTCCTCAGGAGCGGCCTCGCCAGGCAGGCTCACGAGGGGTGGAGAGATCAAGGCAAGGCAAACCTCGCGAGGTTCTCGTGACGTGAGCCATGATGATCGAGACTCGGCGGGTGCCAACGCGCGCAGTGTCCTTGTTTCCTCTTTGGTGCTAAGGAGGCAAGCGCAGGCGCGGAGTACCGAGGCATCAAGCAAAGGTTTTCACATCGGTGCAACAATACCAAGACCAGCAGGACGGCAAGACGGAGGTCACCATGGAGCCCAAGGCGGTGTCACCACCAGAACCTTTTGTAGGCGAAGACCGCTTCTGTCAGGATAAGCTGTACTAGTTGTCCCCTTTCAAATTGCCCATTGTTGGCTCCCTTCCCGCTCAATATTTGGGGATAGGACCAGGGCCTCTATAAATAGTACTAGCCACCACAGTAGGAGGCAACTAACTCAAACAGAGCCTCAAGCAAGCCTGAGTTGCTCGAATCCACACACTCACAAGTTCGCCAAGCACAAGAACACCTCAACCTCAGGAGGCTGTTCTTCCCCTTGTACTGGTCATCATTAGCCCAAGAGGCAATCCACCACCACCACCACACTGGAGTAGGGTATTACACCACAACGGTGGCCCGAACCAGTATAAATCTTGTGTCCCTTGTGTTGTGAGTCTGTGAGTTCGTTCTTGAGATCTTAGCCAGTTAGGACGTGGATCAGTAGGGAGGAAATCTTCGCGCGCACCCTAGTGTTCGAACCTTGAGGGTTTTGTCGGAACCCGTGATCCGACATAATCCCATCGTAGGCTTGCTGGACCGTGATGGGTTGGATGAGATTTACCATATCGAGTTAGTTTTGTTTGGGTTAGATCCCTAGTATCCACTATGTTCTAAGATTGATGTTGCTATGACTTTGCTATGCTTAATGCTTGTCACTATGGCCCGAGTGCCGTGATTTCATATCTGAACCCTTTATGTTTTCATGAATATATTTGTGTTCTTGATCCTATCTTGCAAGTTATAGTCACCTACTACGTGCTATGATCCGGCAACCCCGGAGTGACAATAGTCGGGACCACTCCCGGTGATGACCGTAGTTTGAGGAGTTCATGTATTCACTAAGTGCTAATGCTTTGGTCTGGTACTCTATTAAAAGGAGTCCTTAATATCCCTTAGTTTCCAATAGGACCCCACTTCCACGAGAGGGTAGGACAAAAGATGCGATGCAAGTTCTTTTCCATAAGCACATATGACTATATTCGGAATACATGCCTACATTATATTGATGAACTGGAGCTAGTTCTGTGTCACCCTATGTTATAAATGTTGCATGATGAATGCCATCCGACATAATTATCCATCACTGATCCATTGCCTACGAGCTTTTCACATATTGATCTTTGCTAAATTACTTTTCCGTTGGCACTGTTCCAATTGCTACGAAACTACTACTGTTACTTTTGCCACTGTTACCGTTCCTTCCATACTACTTTGCTACTAATTACTTTGATGCAGATATTAAGTCTTTCAGGTGTGGTTGAATTGACAACTCAGCTGCTAATACTCAAGAATATTCTTTGGCTCCCCTTGTGTCGAATCAATAAATTTGGGTTGAATACTCCACCCTCGAAAACTGTTGCGATCCCCTATACTTGTGGGTTATCAAGACCTTTTTCTAGCACCGTTGCCCGGGAGCATAGCTCTATTCTCTGAGTCACTTAGGATTTATATATGTTGATCACTATGAGGAATTTGAAAGACCAAAGAACCAAGATTTTTCCCTCAGCTACGAGGGGAGGTAAGGAACTGTCATCTAGCTCTGCACTTGATTCTCCTTCTGTTTTGAGTAAACTTGCGACACCTACACCTGCTATTGATTCCGATATGTCGCATGTTATGGATGATGCCACTTCTGCTATGCATGATGCTTATGATGATACTACTTCTATGCTTGATAATACTGTGCCACAAGGTCAATTTCTTAATGAACAACTTGCTAGGGTTAGAGAGAATGAAATTACTGAAACTGGTGGTATTGTTGAAACTGAAGATTATGATTCTCCCCTTAGATATGAATTTCCTGTTGTTCCTAAGGGTTATGTTATAGATGAAGAAACTGCTAGAGACTTCTTTGCTTGCAATGATAGAGAAGATCTTACGAAATTGTTGGCTAAGCTGAAAGAAAAATCCTTTCATGCTAGAATGAAATATGATCCCACTTTTTCTACTTCACCTATGTTTGTTACTCATAAGGATTATGAATTCTCTGTCGATCCTGAGTTAATTACTTTTGTTGAATCTGATCCTTTTCATGGTTATGAATCCGTATTGTGGCACATCTTACTAAATTGAATGGTATAGCCACCCTATTTGCTCATGAGGAAAAAATTCTCTATTACTATATTCTCAAATTGTTTCGTTTCTCATTAAAGGGTGATGCTAAGTTATGGTTTAATTCTCTTATTCCTGGTTGTGTGCGTAGTCCCCAGGATACGATTTACTATTTCTCTGCAAAATATTTCCAAGCTCATAAAAAACAACCTGCTTTAACGGAAATATTTAATTTTGTGCAAATTTAAGAAGAGATTCTCCCACAAGCTTTGGGAGGCTTCTCCAATTACTTAATGCTTTGCCTGATCATCCTCTCAAGAAAAATGAAATACTTGATATTTTTTATAATGGACTAACCGATGCTTCCAGAGACCACCTGGATAGTTGTGCTGGTTGTGTTTTCAGGGAAAGAACTGTTGAGCAAGTTGAATTGCTATTGAATAATATATTGAGTAATTAAAATGTTTGGACACTTCCTGAACCAACTCCAAATCCAACTCCGAAGAAAATGGGTATTCCATTTCTCACTCTTGAAGATATGCAAGCGGCAAAGTAATCTATGAAAGAAAAGGGTATTAAAGTTCAAGATGTTAAGAATCTACCACCTATTGAAGAAATACATGGTCTTGATAACCCGACACACGTAGGAGAGGTAAACTCTCTCCGTAGATTTGATGAAGGTGATATTCCTCATAATAAGTCTGCAAGACAATGCTTGGATGAGTTTGATAATTTTATTGTTAAACAAGAAAACTTCAATGCTTATGTTAGTAGACAATTGGAATGTAATGCTTACATGCTTGACCACTTGGGTGATTATATGAGTAGAATTGTTAATGATCTCAAGCAAGACAACGTAAACTGCTCGTGCACACAAATAACAACCACTCGCAACCCGGCGTGTTAAAGGGGTTGCCAATCCCTTTCGGGTAATGGCGCCAGAAATTGGTGCGCGGACGGGAGAAAGTTGTAATAGATTGAATAAATAGATCATAAATAAATAAAACTGCAGCAAGATATTTTTGTATTTTTAGTTTAATAGATCTGAAAATAAATGCAAAGGAAAAGTAGATCGCAAAGGCAAATAATATGAGAAAGAGACCCGGGGGGCGTAGGTTTCACTAGTGGCTTCTCTCGAGAAAAATAGCGAACGGTGGGTGCACAAATTACTGTTGGGAAATTGATAGAACTTCAAATACTCATAACGATATCCAGGCAATGATCATTATATAGGCATCACGTCCAATATTAGTAGACCGACTCCTGTCTGCATCTACTACTATTACCTCACACATCGACCGCTATCCAGCATGCATCTAGTGTATTAAGTTCATGGAAAAACGGAGTAATGCAATAAGAACGATGACATGATTAGACAAGATCTACATATGTAGAGATAGACCCCATCGTTTTATCCTTAGTAGCAATAATACATATGTGTCGGTTCCCCTTCTATCACTGGGATCAAGCACCATAAGATCGAACCCACTACAAAGCACCTCTTCCAATTGCAAGATAAATAGATCAAGTTGGCCAAACAAAACCCAAATATCGGAGAAGAAATACGAGGGTATAGGAAATCATGCATAAAAGAGATCAAAGAAACTCAAATACTTTCATGGATACAAAAAGATAGATCTAATCATAAACTCAAAGTTCATCGATCCCAACAAACACACCGCAAAAGAGTTACATTCATATGGATCTCCAAGAGACCATTGTATTGAGAAACTAGCGAGAGAGAGAGAGAAAGAGAGAAAGCCATCTAACTACTAACTACGAACCCGAACGTCTACAAAGAACTACTCACACATCATCGGAGAGGCACCAATGGAGGTGGTGAACCCCATCCGAGATGGTGTCTAGATTGGATCTGGTGGTTCTGGACTCTGCGGCAGCTGGATGAATACTTTGTCGATGCCTTTAGGGTTTCTGGAATATTGGGGTATCTATAGAGCAAAGAGGCGGTCCGGGGGCACCCGAGGTGGGCACAACCCACCAGGGCACGCATGGGCCTCCTGGCGTGCCCTAGAGGGTTGTGCTCTCCTCGGAGCACACCCCCCCAGGCGCAGCCAGGGCCCATTATGTTCCTTCTGGTTCAAAAAAATCTCTGTAAAGTTTCGAAATTGCGTTTGGACTCCGTTTGGTATTGATTTCCTGCAATGTAAAAAACATGCAGAAAACAGCAATTGGCACTTGGCACTATATAGGTTAGTACCAAAAAATGATATAAAATTATTATAAAACATCCAAGATTGTAACAGCATGGAACAATAAAAAAGTGTAGATACGTTGGAGACGTATCAGCATCCCCAAGCTTAACTCCTACTTGTCCTCGAGTAGGGAAGTGATAAAAATAGAATTTTTGATGTGGAATGCTGCCTAACATGTCATATCATATTTCTTTCTTTATAGCTTGGACATTTGGACTTTTATATTGTTCAAAGCAATAGTCTAGTTTTGACTTGATAATTTAAATACTCAAGCATATCAACAAGCAACCATGTCTTTAAAAATATCAACGCTGAAATAAGTTATCCCTAGCCCATCATGCTCAACCATTAATCCATTCATGAAACACACTCGCATATTAGCTACACCTAATACTCAAGTACGGTCATATTGCCTCCTAGTTGGTGCTTTTATAAGAGAAGATGGAGACTCAAAAATAAAAATTGCATAAAGTAAAAGAAAGACCCTTAACAGAGAGAAGTAGGGATTTGTAGAGGTGCCAGAGCTCAAAGCGAAAACTTAGAGATAAAAATATTTTGGGAGGTGTATCCATCCCACCAACGAAAACGACTTAGAGTTCCCAACACTTTCCATGCTAGATATAACATAGGCAGTTCCCAAACAGAAAATAAAGTTTATTCCTTTGTCCACCATACTTTTCACTTTCCATGGCTAGCCAAACCCACGGTTAACTTCCATACCAACACTTTCCAAGGAATTTATTATTTGACAACATAAAGTAAATTCATTTTTCGTTTCGGGACTGGGCATCCCAAAATACCGTTGCCTTACTCTCGTGCAATAACAAGTGAATAAACACTCATCTTAAGAATAACACATCCAGCATGGAAAATGTTAGCCACCCCTCACTGCTCCGTGAGCGAAACGAACACACAAAATAGAAGTTTGTTTTGAAAATTAGAGATGGCACATACAAATTTGCTTAGAACGTCAAAAGAATACCACATATAGGAAGATATAGTGGACTCATATGGCAAAACTGGTTTAAAGGATTTTGGATGCACAAGTAGTGATCATACTTAGTGCAAAATGAAGGCTAGCAAAAGATTGAGAAGCGGCCAACCAAGAAACGGATAATATCATAAGCGAGCATTAAGCATAATTAACACCGAATAATGTGCCACAAGTAGTATATAATTTCATTGCATGACTATTGACTTTCGTGCTTGCATAGGGAATCACAAACCATAACACCAATATTCTTACTAAAGCATAATTACTCATCAACATAACTCACATATCACATCATCATATCTCAAAACTATTACTAAGAATCAAGTTTATTTTGTTCAATGATCTTCATGAAAGTTTTTATTATATCCTTCTTGCATATCTATCACTTTGGGACAAATTTTCATGTGTTTCTTTTCATAAACTCAAACAAATATAAGTGAAGGTCATGAGCATATATTTTCTTCTTTCTCTCAAATTAATTTAAGTGAAGCAAGAGAGAATTTCTTGAAAATTTAACTAACTCTCAAATAAATCTAAGTGAAGCAAGAGAGCATTTCTTCAAAAATACTAAATCACACTGTGCTCAAAAAGATATAAGTGAAGCGCTAGAGCAAGTCCATAGCTCGTAAAAATTTAAGTGAAGCATAGAGAGCAATTCTAACAAGTCATGACATAATTTTGGCTCTCCCAAATAGTTGTGTCCATCAAGTGATCAAGACAAAACAAAAAATAAAACTAGCAAAGGCTCATATCATACAAGACGCTCCAAGCAAAACACATAGTATGTGACGAATACAAATATAGTTTCAAGTAAAATACCGATGGTCATTAGAAGAAAGATGGGATGCCACTCGGGGGCATCCCCAAGCTTAGTTGGTTGCTCATTTTTGTATACTAGCTTGGGATGCCGGGGCATCCCCAAGCTTAGGCTCTTCTACTCCTTATTCCTTCATCCATCGTAAGATAACCCAAAACTTGAAAACTTCAATCACACAAAACTCAACAAAACCTTTGTGAGATCCATTAGTGTAGGAAAGCAAATCACTACTATAAGTACTATACCATACCAATTCATATTTTATTTTCGCATTATATCTACTATATTCCAACTTTTCTATGGAAAAAACTCATCAAAGAAAACCATAGAGCCATCAAAATAAGCACACAACGCAAAGAAAACAGAATCTGACAAAACAGAAGAGTCTGACTATTTCAAAAACTTCTGGAACTCCAAAAAATCTGAAACATTAGGACGACCTGAGAAATTTTGATATTAATCTACTGCAAAAAGAATTGGCTTTAAATCACACTCTGATAAAAAATGAGAATTGTTTTCGTGAGCGCAAAAGTTTCTGTTTTTCAGCAAGATCAAACAACTATCACCCAAGAAGATCCTAAAGGCTTTACTTGGTACAAACACTAATTAAAACACACTCATAACAGTAGCATAATTGTGCAAACACTCAAGAACAGAAAGCAAAAAGCAAAAATAAATTTTATTCATTGGGTTGCCTCCCAACAAGCGCTACAGTTTTACGCCCTTAGCTAGGCATAAAGCAAGGACCTAAGTTTTGTCATCTTTGTTTCAAGATCCATAAGATGCCCTCATGATTGATTCATATGGTGGCCTAATTCTTGTTATAGGAAAGTGTTCCATACCCTTCCTCAAAGGAAATTGGAACTTAATATTTCCTTCTTTCATATCAATCACGGCACCGCTAGTGCATAAAAACGGTCTACCAAGAATAATTGGACAAGAAGGATTGCAATAAATATCAAGAAAAATAAAATCCATGGGCACATAATTCCTATTTGCAAGAATAAGAACATCATTAATTCTTCCCATAGGCTTTTTAATAGTAGAATCCACCAAGTGCAAATTTCAAGAACAATCTTCAAGATCGGTAAAACCAAGCACATCACATGAAGATTTCAGAATTGTAGAAACACTAGCACCCAAATCACACAAAGCAAAGCATTCATAATTTTTAATCTTGACTTTGATAGTAAGTTCCCACTCATCATGCAATTTTCTAGGAATTGATACTTCTAATTCCAATTTTTCTTCAAAATCTTTCATCATAGCATCAACAATATGTCTAGTAAAAGCTTTATTTTGTTCATAAGCATGGGGTGAATTTATCATGGATTGCAACAAACAAATGCAATCAATCAAAGAGCAACTATCATAATTAAAGTCTTTGTAACCCAAAAGAGTGGGCACATCACTAGTTAAAGTTTTGACCTCTTCGAACCCACTTTCATCAATTTTCTCAACAAGATTTTCACCCTCCGAAATATTGGGACGCCTTCTACTTAAAGTTGACTCTTCTTCAGTCCCTTTTTCATCAATCTTAACTTTACTAAACAAGGAACCAATAGAGGATACACCAATCATTTTAAGATCTTCATCACTTTTGCGAAAGAAATCACTAGAAAACGTTTTTTCTAAAAATTCTCTTTTAGCTCTAAGCATAGTGGTTCTTTTCTTACTTTCGTCCATAAAAACATAAGGAGTTTTAATTGATTAATCTAGTTTAGGCACAAAATTTTCATCTTGAGATTTTCCACATCATGAGCAATTCTATCAACACTTCTAGACAAATCATCAATCTTACTCAATTTTTCTTCTATGGAAGTGTTGAAAACTTTTTGTGTGTTGATAAATTCTTTAATATTGTTCTCAAGATCAGAGGTGTTCCTATTATTATTATAAGATTGATTTCCATAGGAATTATCGTAATTATTGGAGGATTACTAGGAAAAGGCCTAGGATTAAAATTACCTCTATAAGCATTGTTGTTGAAATTATTTCGAGAGATAAAATTCACATCTATGGCATCACTATTTTGCTCAATCAAAGTAGACAAAGGAATATCATTAAAATAAATAGCATTAATTTTACTAGCAACCAATTTCATAAGAGCATCGACTTTTTCAGTCAAAGAAGGAATTTCTTCAACCGAATTAACTTTTACTAGTAGGAGCTCTTTCGGTATGCCATTGTGAATAATTTGCCATGATATTATCAAGCAATTTGGTGGCTTCACCCAAAGTAATTTCCATCAAAGTCCCACCCGCGGCGGAATCTAAAAGATTACGAGAAACAAAATTCAATCCCGCATAAAAATTGTGTATGATCGTCCAAAGATTTAACCCATGAGTTAGGCAATTCCTTAGCATCATTTTCATCATTTCCCAAGATTTTGCAACATGCTCATGTTCAAGTTGATTGAAATTCATGATCTGGGATCTAAGGGAAATAATTTTTGCGGGCAGAAAATACTTAGTGATAAAAGCATCTTTGCACTTATTCCTAGAATCGATACTATTGCGAGGCAAAGAAGAGAACCAATTTTTTGCAGAATCACGCAAAGAGAACGGAAATAATTTCATCTTGACCACATCATTGTCCACATCATTGTCCACATCTTTTTCCTTTTGCATATCGCATAATTCCACAAAGGTATTAAGATGGGACGCAACATCCTCATTAGGAGTACCAGAAAATTGATCTTTCATGACAAGATTCAGCAAAGCAGTATTAATATCACAAGACTCCGCACTAGTGGTGGGAGGAGCAATTGGAGTGCCAATAAAATCATTGTTGTTGGTATTTGAGAAATCACATAACTTAGTGTTCTCTTGAGTCATGATGACTACACAACAAGATTGCACTCAAAACAGATCCGGCAAGAAAACGGCGAAAGAAAAAGAGAGGCGAATAAAACGGCAAATTTTTGTGAAGTGGGGGAGAGGAAAACGAGAGGCAAATGGAAAATAACGTAAATTGTGAGGAGATAAGATTTGTGATTAGGAACTTGGTATATGTTGAAGATCCTCCCCAGCAACGGCGCCAGAAATTCCTTTTGATGCGGCTTGAAGCTGTGTCGGTATTTCCCCAAAGAGGAAGGGATGATGCAGCATAGCAGCGGTAGGTATTTCCCTCAGATCTGAAACCAAGGTTATCAAACCAGTAGGAGAACCAAGCAACACAATGTAAACAGACCCTGCACACAAATAACAACCACTTGGAACCCGATGTGTTAAAGGGGTTGTCAATCCCTTTCGGGTAACGGCGCCAGAAATTGTTGCACGGACATGAGAAAGTTGTAATAGATTGAATAAATAGATTGCAAATAAATAAAAGTGCAGCAAGATATTTTTGTATTTTTAGTTTAATATATCTGAAAATAAATGCAAAGGAAAAGTAGACCGCAACGGTAAATAATATGAGAAAGAGACCTCGGGGCCGTAGGTTTCACTAGTGGCTTCTCTCGAGAAAAATAGCAAACAGTGGGTGAACAAATTACTGTTGGGCAATTGATAGAACTTCAAATACTCATGACGATATCCAGGCAATGATCATTATATAGGGATCACGTCCAAGATTAGTAGACCGACTCCTACCTGCATCTACTACTACTACTCCACACATCGACCGCTATCCAGCATGCATCTAGTGTATTAAGTTCATGGAAAAACGGAGTAATGCAATAAGAACGATGACATGATGTAGATAAGATCTATCTATGTAGAGATAGACCCCATCGTTTTATCCTTAGTAGCAACGATACATACATGTCGGTTCCCCTTCTGTCACTAGGATCAAGCACTGTAAGATCAAACCCACTACAAAGCACATCTTCCCATTGCAAGATAAATAGATCAAGTTGGCCAAACAAAGCCCAAATATCGCAGAAGAAATATGAGGCTATAAGAGATCATGCATAAATGAGATAAAAGAAAACTCAAATACTTTCATGGATATAGAAAGATAGATCTGATCATAAACCCAAAGTTCATCGATCCCAACAAACACACCGCAAAAGAGTTATGTTCATATGGATCTCCAAGAGACTACTGTATTGAGAAACCAGTGAGAGAGAGAGGAAGCCATCTAGCTACTAACTACGGACCCGAAGGTCTACAAGGAACTACTCACGCATCATCGGAGAGGCACCAATGGAGGTGGTGAACCCCATCCGAGATGGTGTCTAGATTGGATCTGGTGGTTCTGGACTCTGCGGCGGCTGGACGAATATTTTGTCAATGCCTTTAGGGTTTCTGGAATATTGGGGTATTTATAGAGCAAAGAGGCGGTCAGGGGGGCACCCAAGGTGGGCACAACCCACCAGGGCGCGCCTGGGCCTCCTAGCGCGCCCTGGTGGGTTGTGCTCTCCTCGGAGCACCCCCCAGGCACAGCCAGGGCCCATTATGTTCCTTCTAGTCCAAAAAAATATCCGTAAAGTTTCGTTGCATTTGGACTTCGTTTGGTATTGATTTCCTGCGATGTAAAAAGCATGCAGAAAACAGCAACTGGCACTTGGCACTATGTCAATAGGTTAGTACCCAAAAACGATATCAAACGACTATAAAATGATTATAAAACATCCAAGATCGATAATATAACACCATGGAACAATCAAAAATTATAGATACGTTTGAGACGTATCAAGTACCAACTATACCATGCTCCATTAAAAGAAACTATATTAAAACTGCTTTACGTGATCTTGGAGCCGGTGTTAGTATTATGCCTTTATCTTTATATCGTAGACTTGAATTGAATAAGTTGACACCTACTGAAATCTCTTTGCAAATGGTTGATAAATCAACTGCTATACCCATCGGTATTTGTGAGGATGTGCCTGTTGTGGTTGCAAACGTTACTATCTTAACGGACTTTGTTATTCTTGATATTCCCAAGGACGACTGTATGTCGATCCTTCTTGGTAGACCCTTTTTGAATACTGCAGGGGTTGTTACTGATTGCAACAAGGGCAATGTCACTTTTCATATTAATGGTAACGAGCATACGATACACTTTCCGAAGAAACAACCTCAAGTTTGTAGTATTAATTCTATTAGAAAAATTTCAACTATTACTATTGGAGGTTTTGAATTCCCTCTTCCTACTGCCAAAAAGAAATATGATATTCTTATTGTTGAGGAAATGCATATCCCCGTTGAGGTAACCTAGTGTTATTCAAAAGTTCTCCGGTTTCATGTCATTAGGAAGTAGTTTGTTAATAAGACTTGATCAACCTTGTTAATGGATTCCTTTTGATGTGCATGAGATGGATGAATTCAGAAAGCACAACTCTCTGTACCTATCTTTTACTTTCTGTTAATTAGTTTAAATAAAGCAAGAACAATATTTTTTGTTTGTTTTCTGATATATCTGTGCAATAAAAAATGTCCCGAAAATAAAAGTTCTCCAAATGCCCTGAAAATTTAGTATGATTTTTTGTATAATATTTTAGAATTTCTGGCACTTAGAACACACCAGGGGGCCTCACTAGATGGCCACAAGGGTGGAGGGCGCGCCCACTGATGAAGTCATGTACCTGGGGTAGGGTCATAGACCTGCCCAAAGGTACCCTCCACAAGGACACTCACAAGAGAAGCAGCCTTCCAGTCGACCTGGTAGGTTTCCACTCGACAGATTCAAAGACACTCGACCATGAAGACCCACTCGACTACCAGGAGTCCAAGAGCCACTCGGTACCCAAACGGTCTGTAGTTAAATAGTCTTTATGACCTTAATGACACTTTATGTGGCGCTACCAAGAACGCCTAGCTTTAACGCACCTTAAACCCTCTACTACGTGGGCTGGCTGGGGTCTGGCGACTCTGATAAGCCACCCTCCACAGTAGAAGGGTTCGCACCCATGTAACACATACGATATAATCCAATGACCGCCTCGGGCCCGAGACATAGGGCTATTACTTCCTCCGAGAAGGGCCTGAACTCGTAAATCCCTTGCGATACAACTACTCCATAGCTAGGATCTTGCCTCTCCATACCTACCCCCATTCTCTTGTCATACTTAGAACCACGACGGTTGGCGCCCACCGTGGGGCAGGTGTTCTAGCGATTTGTTGGAGAAGTTGGGATTCTTTCGATCTCCTACACCATGGTTTCCGGTGGAGTTCTGGTTGACGGCCACGAGATCCATCTCGGTGCGCTCACGTTCGACGCCGACGACTCCGCTTGGCTTCAGGAGGCTCCACTCGACGTGGACGCGCTCCCCGTCCGCGGGGCGACGCACTTTCGCGCGTGTGTCCGCGGCGTCCTCCTGCGGCAACCGTCAACCCAGTATGGGTCAGCTCCTGCGCCGTCTTCACTCCCAGTCTCCCACCGGCGCAAGCCTTCCGGTCGGTCGAGGCTTCAGCGGTGGGTGGGGCATGCGGTGGCCCGCCAGTCGGCCATCCCCCAAGTCGCGGCGATCGAGCCCGACGAATCTCTCTACGGCCTGTTCGACCTGTCGACTGGCTCCGTGGAGACCACGTCCGAATGCGATAGCAGTGACCCGGCGGCCGAGGTTCTGATGGTCGATGGACCACGCAGTCCCCCTGGATTCACCCGCACCAACGGAGGTGGCGGTGGAGGCGATCCGGAGCAAGCCCACGAAGAGTACTTTCCCGATCCCCTCACTTCGCTCCAGTGGGAGGAGCTTCGCCGTCGGAACATGGATGCACTTCACACTCCTATCGCTGGAGAAACCCCCGAGGCTCGTGCCTTGGAGGATGCGCGCTTGGCCAACCTGGCTGAGCGCACTCGACTGGAGAATCTTCAGCGAGTACTCGACGAGCGTACGCGACCAAGGGTTCCAGAATCCAGTCGACGCCAGCTCTTTCAACCGCCAACTCAGGTATATCGAACTCCGATTCAGAATTTAGCAGCTGCCGCCCGTATAGCAGAGTCAATTCAGCCTTCCCAGTCGGAGGCGGGTAGAGGTTTGCAGCAAATCAGGGATTTGCTCCGGGCGGCAGGAGATCAAAACTCAGTTGTATCCCAGTCGCGGAACAGGGTTCACAGCCGATCCGTCGCTGCGAATTCAGTCCAGTCGGCCCATAGTCCGAGATCGCCCCCGAGGCGTGAGGAACGTGGGGGCCGGCGTGATGATCAATACAAGGGCCGCGAGCAGTATGAGCACCGATTCGATCGCAACGATCGACGTCGAGTGCCCACTCCTCCCCCAAGGGGTGGATCATACGCTCCTCGGCAGCAGGACGACAGACGCCAACACAGTGCTGGGCGAAGAGTTCCAGTCGACCCCAGGGAACCAGGCTTTGATGCGAGATCTATTATCGTTCAAGGTTTGGTCGACAGGAACAGAGCTCACCGAGACGGCCATGATAGAGATGTTCCTTCCAGCAGCAGAGTTCATGTCTCGGGACCAGAGTGTTTCAGCAGAGCCATCAGAGCCGCAGTGATTCCTCCCAACTTCAGGTTGGCGACTGGAGTTAGTAAGTTCACTGGAGAATCCAAGCCTCACACTTGGCTTGAAGATTACCGAGTGGCGGTTCAGACCGGCGGTGGAAATGATGAGGTAGCCATGAAGCATTTGCCTCTTATGTTGGAGGGTTCAGCCAGGGCGTGGTTGAATCAGTTAGTACCCAGCAGTATTTACACTTGGGAAGATCTTGCCCGAGTGTTTGTCAGGACATTTGAAGGAACTTGCAAACGACCAGCAGGTTTGACGGAGTTGCAGTCGTGTGTGCAAAAGTCGAGTGAAACTTTGAGAGATTATATCCAGAGGTGGATCACTTTGCACCACACAATGAGAATGTATCGATCACCAGTAAAGATGTGCCTTCAAGGAAGGTGTCAAGAACAGAGAATTGAGTTTGAAATTTGGTCGAACCGGAGATATGACCCTGAGTCGGATGATGGAGATTGCCACCAAGTATGCAAATGGTGAAGAAGAGGATCGGCTCCGGAGTGGTAAATATAAATCGGCCGCCAATGAGGCCGGCGGAGGAAATTCCAGTCGGAAGCAGAAGCGCAAAGCCGAGCCAGCGGCTCCCGGAGAGGCCTTGGCCGTGACCCCAAGAAATTTCAAGGGGAAACCCAAGGGTCCTTGGAACCCCAAGAAGGTGAAAGACCAGGATGGAAACAACGTGTTGGATTTGCCATGTCATATTCATAGAAAGAAATATGAAGAGGGTAAACTCATTTACCGAAACATACCACTCGGCGTTGTCGGCTTTTGATTCAGCAGCCCAAGGGAAACAGCTCAAGGATAAGGATAAGGAGATGACAAAGTTGAGGACAGAGATGATAAGTGATGGTGGATATCCCGTGTCAATTCCACCTCGATGATTTTTGCCGACGCCGAAAGAAAAGTCGATTGAAGGTTATCAATCGAAGTGAACTTGGTTGCTCCGCGACTCCCAATTATCTGAAATGGTCCTGCATCGCCATCACATTCGACCACCGATCATCCGACGACATTGCCACCCCCGGAGGCAAGCATTGGTGGTCGACCCGCTTGTTGAAGGCACTCGACCGACCAAAGTCCCGATGGATGGTGGTAGTGGCTTGAACATATTATACTGTGGAGACGTTGAAAGGGATGGGAATTCGATGTCCGACTCAAGACCAAGAATATGAGCTTCCACGGAGTCATTCCTGGAAACAAGGCTGAGTCACTCGCCAAATTGCTCTTGATGTAGTTTTGGTGATTCAAAGCATTTCCGGAAACAAAAGTTGACCTTCGAGGTCGTGGATTTCCAGAGCGCTTATCACGCTATTCTGGGGAGACCAGCTTATGCACATTTCATGGCCCGACCATGTTACGTGTATCTTAAACTGAAGATGCCTGGTCCCAAGGGCGTGATCATCATCACGGCAATCGGAAGAAGGCATAAGAGTGCTTCCCGAAGGCTCTAAGATCGCCGATGCTCGGTTGGCGTGGTAGAGCTACAAGAGTATCGTAAAACTGCAGATCCGAGTGATTTGTTGCGAGCTAAGAAGCCGCCACGGAGTCAGCATTTCACCGATTGGCGAGACGAAACAGGTTCACATTCACCCGACTGATCCCAATGCTGCTCCGACCAACATCTCAACAACACTCGACTCAAAATAGGAAGAAGCGCTCATCCAGTTCCTCCGTGAGAACTGGGACATCTTTGGATGGAAGCATGCTGACATGCCGGGTGTTCCCAGGGGGCTGGCTGAGCATCGCCTACGAGTCGACCCAAAATTCAAACCGGTTAAAGAGTATCTTCGGCGGTCCGCCGTCCAGAAGAGAAAGGCCATTGGCGAGGAGGTGGCTCGGCTCTTAGCAGCAGAGTACATCCGAGAGATCTACCACTCCGAGTGGCTCGCCAACATTGTCATGGTCCCCAAGAAGGACAAGTCGTTGCGCATGTGCATCGATTTCAAGCATATCAATCGGCCTGCCCAAAGATCATTTCCTCTTCCTCGCATCGACCAAATAGTCGACTCAACTGCGGGATGCGAGAGGTTGTCTTTTTAGACGCCTATTCGGGTACCATCAGATCCGGCTCAGATGGACCCGATGAGATTAAAACAGCGTTCATCACTCCATTCGGTGCTTCGTTATGTCACCATGCCATTCGGTCTCAAGAATGCCGGAGCCACATTCACGAGGATGATTCAGAAGTGTTTGCTCACTCAAATCAGTCGGAACGTGGAAGCGTACATGGACGATATAGTGGTCAAGTCACGAAGAGGTTCTGACCTGTTGACTGACCTTGCTGAAACATTTGCCAATCTCGTGGAGGTATGATATCGCTTAATCCATCAAAGTGTACATTTGGAGTTCCCGTGGAAAGTTACTCGGTTTTCTCATTTTCGAGCGAGGAATCGATGCTAACCAAGAAAAGGTTGGCACCATACTCTGAATGAAGCGCCCTGTGCGTGTGCACGATGTCCAGAAACTTACTGGATGCTTGGCCGCTTTAAGTCGATTCATCTCTCGCCTCAGTGAAAAGGCATTGCCTCTTTACCGACTGATGAAGAAGTCAGACAAGTTCGAGTGGACTCTAGAATCTGATGCAGCGTTTGCAGAGCTCAAAGCTCTGCTCTCCACCCAGCCGGTGCTTGCTGCTCCAATCAGCAAAGAGCATTTGTTGCTTTACATCGCATCCACTGGACAAGTCGTCGGTACCGTACTTACAGTCGAGCAGGAAGAAGAAGGAAAAGCCTTCAAAGTTCAACGCCTAGTTTATTATCTTTCCGAAGTACTGACCCCATCAAAGCAAAGATACCCTCACTATCAGAAGCTTGTTTATGGGATCTATATGACCACGAAGAAGGTTGCTCATTATTTCTCTCGATCATTCCATTACGATTCGCCGCCGACGCCTTTGTCGGAAATTCTTCATAACAGAGATGCAATCGGTCGAGTGGCAAATGGGCGATTGAACTCCTTCCCTTGATATCAAATTCGAGGCAAAGAAAGCCATCAAGTCCCAAGCAATAGCAGATTTCCTCGCCGAGTGGATGAACAGCAGCTTCCGACTCAAGTTCACTCGAACACGGACTATGTTTTTCGATGGTTCCAAGATCTTTGAACAGTTTCAGTGCAGGGGTTGTATTGGTTTCCCGAGGAGATAGGCTCAAGTATGTTCTCTAGATTCACTTTGATTCTTCCAACAACGGCAGAATATGAAGCACACCTGTATGGGTTGCGCATGGCCATTTCACTCGGCGTCCGTCGCCTTATGGTCTAAGGCGACTTGGATCTGGTTGTTAATCAAGTGATGAAGGAGTGGGATGTCAGAAGCCCAGCTATGACAGGTTATTGTAATGCAGCGAGAAAGATGGAGAAGAAATTCGAGGGGTTAGAGTTTCATCATATACCCCAACTGAAAAATCAAGCTGCAGATGATTTGGCAAAGATAGGATCCAAAAGGGAAGCCATTCCCAGTAATGTATTTTTGGAGCACATTCATGCACCTTCAGTGCAGGAGGATCCTTTCACGGAAGAAGCCCCGCAGCAAAAGAGTGCCAATGATCCGACTGAAGTTGAGATCCCAGCCGTGGTCGACCTAATTATGGAAGTGGTGGTCATCACTCTCGATTGGACGGTGCCGTACATTGCATATATCCTAAGGAAAGTGCTCCCAGAGAATGAAGAAGAGGCTCGACAGATCGGCCGATGATCCAAGGCCTTTACAGTGATCAAGGGACAGTTGTTCAGAGAAAGCATGACTGGAGTCGGCCAGAAGTGCATCACGCCAGAAGAAGGTCAGATAATTCTTGAGGATGTCCACTCGGGGACCTGTGGCCATCATGCGTCCTCTCGGACCATTGCGGCTAAAGCATACCGAGCGGGATTTTACTGGCCAAAAGCAAATGAAATGGCAAAAGAAATAGTTGACAAGTGTGAAGGATGTCAGTTCTATTCCAACATGTCGCACAAGCCCGCCTCAGCCTTGAAGACCATTCCACTCGTCTGGCCCTTCGCTGTTTGGGGATTGGACATGATTGGACCGTTGAGAACTGGTAGAAGCGGCTTCACTCATTTGCTAGTAGCAGTCGACAAGTTCACCAAGTGGATCGAAGCCAAGCCCATCAAGAACCTCGATGCATCCACTGCTATCAGTTTCATCAGAGAGTTGATATTCAGATATGGAGTTCCGCATAGCATCATCACCGACAATGGGTCAAACTTCGATAATGACAAGTTCAAAGCCTTCTGCGCCTCTCAAGGCACGCGAGTCGACTATGCTTCAGTGGCTCATCCTTAGTCGAATGGACAAGCAGAACGAGCGAACGGCCTCATTCTCAAAGGGCTGAAACCATGGCTGATGCGTGAACTCAAGCACGCAGCAGGAGCTTGGGTCGACGAACTTCCATCAGTTCTCTGGGGATTGAGGACCACTCCTAATCGATCGACTGGGAGAACTCCATTCTTCCTGGTCTATGGAGCTGAAGCAGTTCTACCGAGTGACCTGCTTCACAATGCGCCTCGAGTCGAGCTATACTCTGAAGAAGAAGCAAAACAAGCCCGGCAAGATGCAGTCGACCTCTTGGAAGAGGAGAGAGAAATGGCCCTGATCTGCTCGACTATTTATCAGCAAGACTTGCGTCGGTTCCATGCCAGAAATGTGAAGAGTCGAGCCTTCCAAGAGGGAGATTTAGTCCTCCGAGTGGATCAACAGAAACCACACAAGCTCGCCCCCACTTGGGAAGGTCCCTTCATTATCACAAGAGTCCTCCACAATGGAGCATATCATCTCTACAACGTTGATCGCCAGATCGACGAGCCTCGAGCTTGGAACGCGGAGCTGCTCCGCCCCTTTTACACTTAAAACTCACTCAGTTGAGATGTAATAAAAGTACTTTTGTAGTTTGTTTATCTAAGACAAGAATGTTATAATTTTCCCAAAGGATTGTTATTGCTTTTTGTTGAAATTTCCCCCAGTGGGTGGCTTAGCTGCGAATCCGATTCGCCTAAGTTTGTGAAAAAAATCCTTTCCGAGTGCGAGCTAGTCTTTCACTCGGGGGCTTAGCTGCGAATCCGCTTCGCCTAAGTATTCAAAATCCTACCGAGTGGCGAGCCAGCCTCCCACTCGGAGGCTTAGCTGCAGTCCAAGTACTCGCCTAAGTATTCAAAATCCTACCGAGTGGCGAACCAGCCTCCCACTCGGAGGCTTAGCTGCAGTCCAAGTACTCGCCTAAGTATTCAAAATCCTACCGAGTGGCGAGCCAGCCTCCCACTCGGAGGCTTAGCTGCAGTCCAAGTACTCGCCTAAGTATTCAAATCCTACCGAGTGGTGAGCCAGCCTCCCACTCGGGGGCTTACAACAGCCCAAGGATTCGCCTTATCATCCAAAGTAATAAAAATCCTACCTAGTGGAGAGCAAACCTCCCACTCAGGGGCTTAGCTGCAGCCCAGTGCTCGCCTAAGTAATAGAAATCCTACCGAATGGTGAGCAAACCTCCCACTCGGGGGCTTAGCTACAGCCCAGTGCTCGCCTAAGTAATAGAAATCCTACCGAGTAGTGAGCAAACCTCCCACTCGGGGGCTTAGCTGCAGCCTAGTGCTCGCCTAAGTAATAAAAATCCTACCGAGTGGAGAGCAAACCTCCCACTCGAAGGCTTAGCTGCAACCTAGTGTTCGCCTAAGTAATAAAAATCCTACCGAGTGGAGAGCAAACCTCCCACTGGGGCTTAGCTGCAGCCTAGTGCTCGCCTAAGTAAGGAATTCATCCCAATCGCAAGGACGACGAGGTGCAGGTCGATCGCTACCTCCTCCTTCGAGCTTCGCCACAAGTACAACGTGCGGTCCATCCTAATCCGCAAGGACGACGAGGTGCAGGTCGATCGCTACCTCCTCCTTGAGCTTCGCCACAAGTACAACGTGCGGTTCGTCCCAATCCGTAAGGATCGATTAAGGTCGATCATAGATCTGTGTTCCATCTCTACCGCAGGATAGATGAAGCACAAGTCGATTGGAATTTCAACGGAATATCTTCCGAATGAGTAATAAAGTTCTCTTGAAGGCAAACAAAGCATGTTAAAGGAAAAATCAAGTTCGATAAACGCCCCACGGATCCAAAGGTGCTCAGCGTTAAGCCCGTTAAAGTTTATCGGTTACAAAACCACTCGGCATTCCGAGGCAAATTTAAAGTGGACTTAGAAGTTTTTACTCCTCCCGGAGGACTGGAAGGTGCAACAAACTGGTCGAGGTCGATTCCGTCGGCAATACGGGTAGCAGCAGCGATGAAAGTCTCCATGAAAGATCCAAGTCGTGCTTCCCGGTATTGGCAACCTTGAGAGACACCAGCTTGTCCTCTTGCGCTTCTTTGCAGTGGACACGAACCAGAGATAGAGCAACATCAGCACCACACCTGGCAGAAGACTTTTTCCATCCTTGCACTCGACTTGGAATCTCATTTAGTCGAGTCATCGGGGATTCAAGATCATTCTGAAGAGTCTGTTCTGGCCAGCGAGTCGAGTCGATCCGCGACACTGCAACTTTCAGTCGAGCAAGATAATCCACCACGCTAGCAACGCGAGACTCCAATCGGAGCACATTCATAGCAGCTTCGCCCTTCACAAGAGAGTTGATGGGGTCCAAGCTGGTTTCCACTGATTGGTTTCTTCTTCAAAGTTTTGGCAGAATTCAAAACACAGCTCAGACTCAAAATAACGATCATGTGATGAGCCGTGAGAGCAAGACAATGGATAAAAGAGATTACCTTCAAGCATGAGAAATAGCTTGGCGAGCCCTCCGAGATAAATCTCCGGTCGCTTTCGCTTCCCGCCATTGGCCAGCCTTGTCGACAGTAACAATCTTGTCGTTCTTCACCGACTAACTTCCTTGTTAGCCACAAGAGCGGCTTTCAGCTTGGCATTTTCATCTTCGAGTTTGTCGACCGAGGCAAGCTTTTCTTCAGCGAGCTTTGTTTTCTCCAAAGCCGCCTTCAGGCTCTCTGCAAGGTCAAGGTCCTTCTTCTTCAAAGTCTCTTCCAGTTTATCTCGCAAAGCAACAATGAGAACAGAGTTGAGAATGAACAGAAAAACAAAGGCGTCGTCAAAAATTCTCACCAGCCATACCTTTTGCTTCATCCTTTGCCTTCTCGCAAATTCTCCCGAGCAAGCTTCAAATCGAGGTTGAGCTGGATCTGCTTGTTCTCTAATCTCAAGATAGCGAGCCACAAGCTCGCAAGATTTCTACAAAGAGTCAACCAACGAAAGACATCAAAGACAGATCACTTCCGAGTGATTAAGGAAAAATAGTAGATTTCTAAGACTACAAATCGAATCAAAACATTCGACAAGAGTCTCGGGACTACACCCAGCGGGTGCACTCGTGTGCCCTTCACAGGTTTACAATTTGGTTCACCAACACCAAAAGAGGCAAAAAGGTTATGATTCTAAAACCATGGCTAATTGTCGTCACCGTCATAATATATATATATATATATATATATATATATATATATATATATATATATATATATATATATATATATATATATATATATATATATATATATATATATATATATATATATATATATATATATATATATATATATATATATAGCTCTTTAGACTATAGCCGATCGCACGCAATGATTATAGTCTCGAGACTACACCCGGTGGGTGCACTTAGCGTGTCTCTCGGTTTTACGGTCCCATTCGACTAGGTCCGCCTAGGTCGAGTGAAGAAGATCACAGCATAAAGATTATAGTCGATCGCACGCAATGACCATAGTCTCGGGACTACACCTGGGTGCACTCAGCGTGCCCCCACAAAAGTTCAATCGACACACACACCCAAGGGTGTACAGATATGGAAATCTCCGTAAGGAAGCAGTTTGGTAGCATATCCTAACAAAGCAAGCAACGATCGACTTACTTGGACATTGCTCCGAGAGCTGAACTAGCATCATAAGTCACCGACTAGCCTCTCGGACCGCTTTCACCTGCTCCATCTTGATCCCTGCTCGGCGATGGCCTCCTTAGCAGCACTTACTTGGTCTTCCGGACGTGGTGTGTAGCAAAGAGAGATGGTGGATCAGCAATGACGAAGTGGGTCGGGCACTTGTCGGTGTACAGCGAAGACACGAAGTCCGAGTGGGGTTGCTTCCCTCGGAAATCAGCGTCTCAGGAATCGCCGCGACTTGAGCAGCCTTGCTAGTAGGCACTTTCTTGTTCTTCCTCTTCCTCAATGGTGCTTCCTCGTCATCATCGGGGAGATCAATGACGTGAGGCGGAACTACAAGAAAGATTCAGAAGTAAACATGGAAGTCCAATCGACTAAAAGCTCCAGCTTGACTAAAAGCTAAACCTCGAGATCTTACCAAGGTTGGAGGTGGTCAGATCCTCCATTTCCTCGATCTTCGTGCTTGGCTGAAGTCTCGGAGGTAGCGGCTTGTAGATTTCAAGAATCGGCTGATCGGTCATCAAGTCGACCAAAAGTTCACTCATGTTGAATAAGGACATACAAGGTTCTGTTGGTTACCCGGAGATGGTGGGGATGACCATTCGCATCTTGGGCAGGGCCTTCACGGCTTTGACGACGCCGCCGAGGTTGCTTCTGGTTTCTCGGTCGGCGTGGGAGAAGTTGTCCTAGGTAAACGATCGCCCGGTGGGCACAACAGCTTTTTGGCGCCCGCCACGGGTCATGCGCCAACTTGACCTTCCTCCGAGCGAGGAGGATCGACGCCTTCCTCCTCTTCCTCCTCCTCCTCCTCGCCATCGAGCTATCATCCTCCTCATCCTCCTCGCCGTTGACTCCCATTCCTCCGGACTTTCACCTCCACTTCCTTCTTCTTCTTCGATTGTTTCCTGCGCCTGCTGGGCATCGAGTACATCTCGGTGGTGACCTAGAAGACAACAAAACAAGGTGAAAGTCAGTCGATTTAATTGGCATCAAAACAGTAATGAATGCAGCAGTAATCACAATCGGAGATAAGTGGTTATACCTTGTCTGGTTGGTAACTCGGTCGAGTGGTGGAATCCTCCCAGCTCCGCGAGGGTTGTCTTTGTTTCGTGATGGCAGTCATCCACTTCTCCAGCGTGGCGCCATCGACCTCCTCCGGATGGACCCGAGTGGTATCATCCGTGCGAGTACATCCACATCGGATGACCTCGGTATTGGAGTGGCTGAATACGCCGGAGAAAAACCTCCAGAGATCCATGCCGGTCACCCCATCGCTAATAAGCTGGACTACACGCCCATCAGCAACTTTACTTGGGCCTTCTCCTCTGGTAACACCTTCGTGGAAGATGGCTTGTTCACTCGACTCATGGAGAAAGGAGAGAGCCCAATGATCCGCCCGGCCGGCTGGTCTTGGCAAGAAACCAGGTCGATCGCCACCTCTAACCGAGTCGGGAGAGTCATAGCTGGAAAGGCGCTTCCCCTCATCTCGACCCCGAGTCCCCACACATCTGGATTACTTGGGTCCTCTCGTCATTCGGGTTCGTTTTCTTCACCGTCTCGAGACCGATAGGTGAATATGTGCTTGAAGAGACCCCAAGGCGGTCGACAACCCAAGAAATTCTCGCGATAGCTTAAATGAAAGCAGCAAGATAGGCAATGGAGTTTGAGGAAATGATGGAGTTGCGCCCAAAAAGTTCAAAACCCCGGAAAAAGGATTTGGCGGCAGAGAAAACCCCGATCTCGTGGGTGGCAGGAGGACACACTCACCCTCTTCAGGCTGCGGTTGCCACTCCGCGTCGGAATCTCGCCGACCCATGGGGATCAGTCCTTCATTGGCCAGATCGGCTAGATCCTTCTCGGTGATGGTCGAGCGGATCTAGTCTCCTTGACCCAGCCTGCGGCAGCTTTGACCGCTAAGCGGAGCCGCCTCGACCGGGCGCTCCCTTGGCCTTCGCCGCCGCCTTCTTCACCTGCTCAGTGGCTGCGGTCTTCTCCTTCACCATGGTCGCCAAGCGAGGCAAGTACCGAGCTTTGGCGCTGGATGATTTAAGAGCGTGGCGAGAAGGTTTGAGGCGAGAGAGGAGAAGTCCGAGGTCGCACTGCTCAAAATGCCCCGTCTAACGCTTTATATGGGGCCGCTCGAGTGGCTGACCGTAGGCCTGTGCAATCCCGCCACAATCTCAAGAATAAAGCGCAGACGATACGTGGCGAAAAAGGCGGCACGAAGATCGAGGCGTCATCGTCTTATCCCATCCGAGTGCCGCGGTTTTCTCCGCTTTGTGCGCTTCCCAAAATTCGGATCCCGCGAAATCCGCTAACCGCAGAGCAACTCGTCAGATAACAGATTTCCTCCGATCCGCCGCTCGGAAATCCTCAGGTTCACAAAGTTCACTCGACAAACGTGAAGAATGGATCAAGGCGATTGAAAGAGAAGTTGATGCCATCACTAAAAGGTCATTGATCCAGAGTAAGACGCACTCACAACACGAAGAACAGGTCGGAAATATTATCAACTCCTTCCTCACTCAAACCTCGATCCATTCGAGGGCTAATGATGAAGTCATGTACCTGGGGTAGGGTCATAGACCTGCCCAAAGGTACCCTCCACAAGGACACTCACAAGAGAAGCAGCCTTCCAATGACCTGGTAGGTTTCCACCGACAGATTCAAAGACACTCACCATGAAGACCCACTCAACCACCAGAGTCCAAGAGCCACTCGGTACCCAAACGCTCAGAAGTTAAATAGTCTTTATGACCTTAATGACACTTTATGTAAGGCGCTACAAGAACGCCTAGCTTTAACGCACCTTAAACCCTCTACTACGTGGGCTGGCTGGGGTCTGGCGCACTCTATATAAGCCACCCCTTCACAGTAGAAGGGTTCGCACCTCAGTAGCACATACGATATAATCGGTCGACCGCCTCCGGCTCCGAGACGAGGGCTATTACTTCCTCCGAGAAGGGCCTGAACTCAGTAAATCCCTTGCGTATACAACTACTCCATAGCTAGGATCTTGCCTCTCCATACCTACCCCCCATTCTACTGTCATACTTAGAACCACGACACCCACCCCCCTGCGGCGCGCCCCCTGACCTTGTGGGCCCCACGTGGCCCCTCTCCACTTATTCCAGCACCCATCCACTCCTTCTTCCTCCAGAAAAGATCACTACATATCTCAAACTCGTGTTCTTGCTCATCTTCCTGCCATTTTTTATCTCCTTGCTCAAAGCTCCATTCAAAAAACTGCTTTGGGGGATTGTTCTTTGGTATGTGAGTCCTCCAATGGTCCAATTAGTTTTTATTCTAGTGCTTTATTCATTGCAAAAAAAATTGTTGTTGTGGTGACCCTGTTCTTGAGCTTGCATGTCAAATTTATATGGTCCAAACTAGTTTTAATGCAAGATATAGCTTCTAGGCACCTATAGGAGTAGTTGCTATCAATTTTGTTGAGTTTGGTTCACTTTTATTTTGAGTCACTAAAAATTTCAGAGGAAGAAAATGTTGAGGAGATTGTTGAGAGGTTCCACGAGCCGCGGTTCGAAGGAAAAAGAAAATGAGGAGAAGAAAAAGCCCAAGTATAATCTTCTTCGCGCCGCTGAGATTTTGCCGTGTGAATGGCCATGTGATGCATTCTTACAAGCAGCCAGAATTTATGATGATTTCTATTATTTGGCTGGGAATGCAGGCATCACCGACTTCCTCCTCGACCAGTGTGATCAGTATCTCCTACTCACTAATACTTTCGTGCAAAATTTTCATTTTCATGCTAGGAGATCACAACCCACGGTAGATTTTCACTTATATGATTAGTACAAAGAAATGACGCTTTATGACTTTTGTGAGGTTTGTAAATTACCTTATGAGGGTAGCGTCGAGGAGCCACATCCTAGTGACGTGGAAGGTTTTATTAATGAAATTACTGTACAGGAAAACAGAGGAGTGTCAGGAGTGAGAGTGGCTAGTATACATTTCCCTGTTTTACGCTATTACTCATTATTTGCTGGGAGATATTTAATTAGTCGTGGAGAGAGTGGAGGCCTTAGTGCCCCTGACCTCGCCATTTGCGCCACACTTTACATAGAGATAGAACTTATAGTTTGGGCGCTATGGTCGCTAAACGATTGAGTTTAAACCGTACAAAGGGTCCTATTTTTGAAGGTATCTTTGCCTCCCGCCTTGCTAAACATTTTGAGATACCCATTAGGCACTATGAAAAAGAGGCGAAATTGCTACCCACTATACATCTTGATTATGACAGCATGGTAGCACATAAGTTTATTCGCCATGATGAGGAAAAGAGACTTATTTATAACTTGGTATTTAGCGAGGTCACCTTTCAGATTATTACCTTGCCTGCACCTATTTTGTTCGATATTCATTCATGCAAGTACTTTGTTTTTCCCACGAACATTCATGCATACTGGGAGGGGACATGATCCCCACCTCCTGAGCCAGAGCCATCACCTGATCCATACCAGGAGTTTATTTATCAGTTGGATCCTCAGGAGCTCACTAACCAGTGGAACCCCCAGGATCCTCCTCAGTACACCGGAGAGGGCTACTTTGATCCATGGGCGTAGACCAACTTAGGCCAAAAGCCTGAGCTTGGGGGAGTATGTATTTCTCACCAACATTTACATTCATGTTCGCACACTCGTTTCAGTTGTCGGTGTTCATACTCTTTCATTGTATTATCCATGTTAGTTTATTTCTTTTTCTCGCTTTCTTCTTGTGTGTTTGAAATATCTTAAGAAAAACCAAAAAAATAGTTGTAGTATTAAAAGAAAACCCAAAAAGATTTCTTGTTCTTCTTTTGCTTGTTGGGAGCTTTCCCGTGTAAATAGTTTTTCTCGTTCTTGTTTTACTTTCTTCAGAAAAACAAAAACTCCAAAAATATTTCAGTGTGTTTCTTTGCAATTCTTTTCTTTTCTTTGGGGGTCGAGAGGAGAAGACCACGATGAAAATGTTGAGTGGCTCTCATATGCATTATTGTTGATTTAACAAAGAGCCTGTATTACCTTGTCTTCTCCTTTGAATAAATGTTTGCAGATTCCAGCTTAGTCCAATGCACGTGCACTATTATTATTATTCACACCGTTCGGTCGTGCAAGTGAAAGGCAATAATGACGATATATGATGAAATGATTGAGATGAGGATAAGTTGGTATGAACTCGACCTATCTTGTTTTTGTAAATATGATTTGTTCATCATTCCTGACTCAGCCTATTATGAATGAAACATGTTTGCAATGACAATTAGAGATTATAGTTACTCACGTCATGCTTAATTAGCTAGGAGTTTATAATGGTTTACCTTGCGTGCCAACATGGGAATTAAAATGGTTGTGATGTAGTACGATAGGATGATATCCTCCTTTGAATGATTCGAGTGGCTTGACTTGGCACATGTTCACACATGTAGTTGAAACAAAATCAACATAGCCTCTACGATATTTATGTTCATGTTTATTTATATCCTACTCATGCTTGCATTCAATGTTGGTTAATCTCAAAGCATGTTTATGACTGTTGTCACTCTCTAGTTGGTCGCTTCCCAGTCTTTTTCTAGCCTTCACTTGTACTAAGCAGGAATACTGCTTGTGCATCCACTTCCATAAACCCCAAAGTTGTTCCATATGAGTCCACCATACCTTCCTATATGCGGTATTTACCTTCCAAGTAAATTTGCATGTGCCAAACTCTAAACCTTCAAATGATAATCTGTTTTGTATGCTCGAACCGCTCATGTCTCAACTAGGGTTGTCAATATCTTCCATGCTAGGCAGGTTATTCTCACGATGAGTGGACTCCGCTCATCATTCACGAGAAAATGGCGGGTAACCGGGATGCCTAGTCCCATGCTCAAAGCAAATCAAATAAAAATGCAAAAAAAAAAACTCCCCGAGGACTGTTGTTAGTTGGATGATACCCATTGTTTCGGACCAGCCGTGGTGTGTGCTTGTTGGTGGTAGGGGAGTATAAACTTTACCATTCTGTTTGGGAACCGCCTATAATGTATGTAGCATGGAAGATACCGAGATCTCTTAGTTGTTATGTTGACAGTGAGAGTATACACTCAAAATTTTATTTATCTCTATTTCAAAACTCGAGCTGTGGCACCTCTGCAAATCCCTGCTTCCCTCTGCGAAGGGCCTATCTATTTACTTTTATTGCTGAGTCATCATCCTCTTATAAAAAGCACCAGTTAGACAACACCATTGTCATCTGTATGGATTGTTATTAATTTATATTGAGTATGACTGCGACCGGATCTCTTTTACCATTAATTACAATGTCTAGTCAGTCCTTGATCTTTAGACGTGCTCTGCATTTATGTTTTGCGGTCTCATAAAGGGCTAGCGAGATACCATCTTGTTTTATCATATCATGATTGTTTTGAGAAAGTGTTGTCATCCGAGGTTCATTATTATTGCTCCCTAGTTGATTATGCCATTAATATGAGTAAACGTGAAACCTAAAAGTTATTATGAATATGGTTAGTTCATAATCTTTGCTGAAATTTTGAATCCTGGCTTTACATATTTGCAACAGCAAGATCAAACAGAGTTTGTAAAAGTTTTTTCTTTATCACTTTCAGTTTGTCAACTGAATTTCTTGAGGACAAGCAATGGGTTAAGCTTGGGGGAGTTGTTACGTCTCCGTCGTATCTACTTTTCCAAACTCTTTTGCCCTTGTTTTGGACTCTAACTTGCATGATTTGAACGGAACTAACCCGGACTCACGCTGTTTTCAGCAGAATTGCCATGGTGTTATTTTTGTGCAGAAATAAAAGTTCTCGGAATGACCTGAAACTTCATGGAGATAAGTTTTGGAATTAAAAAAAATATTGGCGAAAGAATCAACAGAAGGGAGCCCACACCCTGGCCACAAGGGTGGGGGGCGCGCCCACCCCCCTGGGGCGCGCTACCCGACCTTTTGGGCCCCCTGGACCTCAACCGACCTCAACTCCGACTCCATATATTCACTTTCGGGGAGGAAAAAAATCAGAGAGAAGGATTCATCGTGTTTTACGATACGGAGCCGCCGCCAAGCCCTGTTCTCCCTTGGGAGGGTAGATCTGGAGTCCGTTCGGGGCTCCGGATAGGGGAATCCATCGCCATCATCATCATCAACCATCCTCCATCACCAATTTCATGATGATCACCGCCGTGTGTGAGTAATCTCATCGTAGGCTTGCTGGACAGTGATGGGTTGGATGAGATTTACCATGTAATTGAGTTAGTTTTGTTAGGGTTTGATTCCTAGTATCCACTATGTTCTAAGATTGATATTGCTATGACTTTGCTATGCTTAATGCTTTTCACTAGGGCCCGAGTGCCGTGATTTCAGATCTGAACCCTTTATGTTTTCATGAATATATTTGTGTTCTTGATCCTATCTTGCAAGTTATAGTCACCTACTACGTGTTATGATCCGGCAACCCCGGAGTGACAATAGTCGGGACCACTCCCGTGTTGGGGAACGTAGCAGAAATTCAAAATTTTCTACGCATCACCAAGATCAATCTATGGAGAGACTAGCAACGAGAGAGAGGGGAGTGCATCTTCATACCCTTGAAGATTGCGATGCGGAAGCGTTATAAGAACGCGGTTGGTGGAGTCGTACATGCAGCGATTCAGATCGCGGTCGATTCCGATCTAAGCGCCGAACGGACGGCGCCTCCGCGTTCAACACACGTACAGCCCGGGGACGTCTCCTCCTTCTTGATCCAGCAAGGGGAGAGGAGAAGTTGAGGGAAAACTCCAGCAGCACGACGGCGTGGTGGCGATGGAGCTCGTGGTTCTCCGGCAGGGCTTCGCCAAGCACTACGAAGGAGGAGGAGGTGTTGGAGGAGGGAGGGGCTGCGCCAGGGAAGAGGTGCGGCTTCCCTCCCACCCCTCCACTATATATAGGGGCAAGGGGACAGGGGGAGGCGCCCTAGGGTTTCCCCTAGGGGGCGGCGGCCAAGCAGATTGGATCTCCCTAGGGAAAATCGTAGGGAGACTTGCCCCCAAAGCCAAGCATGTAGAGGATTGCCTCCCAGGCCAGGTGGAGGCGCCCCACCTCCCCAAGTAACGTGGGAAAGGGTGTGGGGGGCGCACCACCCCTTAGTGGGCTGGTTTGCCCCTTCCCCTTTGGCCCATGAGGCCCTCCAACACTTGTCGGGGCTCCCGAAACACCTTTCGGTCATGCTGGCCATAGCCTGGTACCCCCAGAACACTTCCGGACTCCAATACCCTTCGTCCAATATATCAATCTTCACAGCCGGACCATTCCGGAACTCCTCGTGACGTCCGGGATCTTATCCGGGACTCCGAACTACCATCAGTAACCACATACTATTTCCCATAACAACTCTAGCGTCACCGAACCTTAAGTGTGTAGACCCTACGGGTTCGGGAACCATGCTGACATGACCGAGACACCTCTCCGGCCAATAACCAATAGCGGGATCTGGATACCCATATTGGCTCCCACATGTTCCACGGTGATCTCATCGGATGAACCACGATGTCAAGGATTCAAGCAATCCCGTATACAATTCCCTTTGTCAATCGGTACGTTACTTGCCCGAGATTCGATCGTCGGTATCCCAATAACTCGCTCAATCTGTTATCGCAAGTCACTTTACTCGTTCCGTAATGCATGATCCGTGACTAACTACTTAGTCACATTGAGCTCATTATGATGATGCATTACCGAGTGGGCCCAGAGATACCTCTCCGTCATACGGAGTGACAAATCCCAGTCTCGATTCGTGCCAACCCAACAGACACTTTTGGAGATGCCTGTAATGTACCTTTATAGCCACCCAGTTACGTTGTGACGTTTGGTACACCCAAAGCATTCCTACGGCATCCGGGAGTTGCACAATCTCATGGTCTAAGGAAATGATACTTGACATTAGAAAAGCTTTAGCAAACGAACTACACGATCTTTGTGCTAAGCTTAGGATTGGGTCTTGTCCATCACATCATTCTCCTAATGATGTGATCCCGCTATCAATGACTTCTAATGTCCATGGTCAGGAAACCATGACCATCTATTGATCAACGAGCTAGTCAACTAGAGGCTCACTAGGGACATGTTGTGGTCTATGTATTCACACATGTATTATTGTTTCCAGTTAATACAATTATAGCATGAACAATAGACAATTATCATGAACAAGGAAATATAATAATAACCATTTTATTATTGCCTCTAGGGCATATTTCCAACAGTCTCCCACTTGCACTAGAGTCAATAATGTAGTTCACATCACTATGTGATTGCGATGAATCCAACACCCATTGGGTTTGATCAAATCTCGCTTGTGAGAGAGGTTATTAGTCAACGGTTCTGAATCTTTCAGATCCGTGTGTGCTTTACAAATCTCTATGTTATCTCCTAGATGCAGTTACCACGCGCTATTTGGAACTATTCCAAATAACTGCTCTACTATACGAATCCGGTCTACTACTTAGAGTCATCCAGATTAGCGTCAAAGTTTGCATCGGCGTAACCCTTTACGACGAACTCCTTTACCACCTACATAATCGAGAAAATTCCTTAGTCCACTAGTTACTAAGGATAACCTTGACCGATGTCCTGTGATCCATTCTGGACCACACTTGTACCCCTTTGTCGACTCATGGAAAGGCACACTTTAGGTGCGGTACACAAGATAGCATCTTTGTGGAGCCTACGTCTAAAGCATAGGGGACGACCTTCGTCCTTTCTCTCTCTTCTTCCGTGGTCAGGTCTTGAGTCTTACTCAATACTCACACCTTATAACACAGCCAAGAACTCCTTCTCTGCCGATCTATTTTGAACTCCTTCAAAATCTTGTCACGGTGCGTACTCATTTGAAAGTACTATCAAGCGATTTTGATCTATCCTTATAGATCTTGATGCTCAATGTTCAAGTAGCTTAATCCAGGTTTTCCCTTGAAAAACGCTTTTCAAATAACCCTATATGCTTTCCAGAAATTCTACATCATTTATGATCAACAATATGTTTACAACATATACTCATCAAAAAAATTATAGTGCTCCCACTCACTTCTTTAGAAATACAAGTTTCTCTTAAACTTTGCATAAACCCAAAATCTTTGATCATCTCATCAAAGTGTATATTCCAACTCCGAGATGCTTACTCCAGTCCTTAGAAGGATTGCTGGAGCTTTGCATACTTGTTAGCATCTTTTAGGATTGAAAAGAACCTTCTGGTTGTATCACATGCAACCTTTCCTCAAGAAAATTGTCAAGGAAACAATGTTTTGACATCCTATCTGCAAGATTTCATAAATAATGCATTAATTGCTAATACAATTCCAACAGACTCTTAGCATCGCTACGAGTGAGAAAGTCTCAGCGTAGTCAACTCCTTGAACTTGTCGTAAAACATCTTAGCGACAAGTCGAGCTTTCTTAATGGTGACACATACCATCATTGTCTGTCTTCCCTTTTAGAATCCATCTGTACCCAACAGCCTTACAACCATCAAGTAGTTATTCCAAAGTCTACACTTTGTTTTCATACATGGATCCTCTCTCGGATTTTATGGCCTCGAGCCATTTGTCAGAATCTGGGCCCACCATCGCTTCTCCATAGCTCGTAGGTTCATTGTTGTCTAGCAACATGACCTCCAAGACAGGATTAAGTACCACTCTGAAGTAGTACGCATCCTTGTCGACCTACGAGGTTTGGTAGTGACTTGATCCGAAGCTTCATGATCAGCTTCCACTTCAATTGGTGTAGGCACCACAGGAACAACTTCATGTGCCCTGCTACATACTAGTTGAAGTGACGCTTCAATAACCTCATCAAGTCTCCACCATCCTCCCACTCAATTCCTTCGAGAGAAACATTTTCTCGAGAAAGGACACATTTCCAGAAACAATCACTTTTGCTTCCGGATCTGAATTAGGAGGTATACCCAACTGTTTTGGGTGTCCTATGAAGATGCATTTATCCACTTTGGGTTTGAGCTTATCAGGCTAAAACTTTTCCACATAAGCGTCGCAGCCCCAAACTTTTAAGAAATGACAGCTTAGATTTCTCTAAACCATAGTTCATACGGTGTCATCTCAACGGAATTACGTGGTGCTCTATTAAAGTGAATGTGGTTTTCTCTAATGCCTAACCCATAAACGATAGTGGTAATTCAATACGAGACATCATGGTATGCACCATATCCAATAGGGTGCAGTTATGATGTTCGGACACACCATCACACTATGGTGTTCTAGGCGGTATTAGTTATGAAACAATTTCCACAAGGTCTTAATTGTGTACCAAACTCGTAACTCGGATATTCATCTCTATGATCATATCGTAGACATTTTATCCTCTTGTCACGACGATCTTCGACTTCACTCTGAAATTACTTGAACCTTTAAATAATTCAGACTTGTGTTCCATCAAGTAAATATACTTAGCATCTACTCAAATCATCTGTGAAGTAAGAACATAACAATATCCACTGCGTGCCTCAGCACTCATTGGACTGCACACATCAAAATGTATTACTTCCAACAAGTTGCTTTCTTTTTCCATCTCACTGAAAACGAGGCATTTCAGTCATCTTGCCCATGTGGTATGATTTGCATGTCTCAAGTGATTCAAAATCAAGTGAGTCCAAACGATCCATCTGTATGGAGTTTCTTCATGCATATATACCAATAGACATGGTTCGCATGTCTCAATCTTTTCAAAAACGACTGAGTCCTAGGATCCATCAACATGGAGCTTCCTCATGTGTTTTATACCAATATGACTCAAATGGCAGTGCCACAAGTATTTGGTACTATCATTACTATCTTATATCTTTTGGCATGAACATGTGTATCACTACGATCGAGATTCAATAAACCATTCATTTTAGGTGCAATACCATTGAAGGTATTATTAAAATAAACAGAGTAACCATTATTCTCCTTAAATGAATAACAGTATTGTCATAAACATAATCCAATCATGTCTATGCTCAATGCAAACACCAAATAACAATTATTTAGGTTTAACACCAATCTCTATGGTAGAGGGAGCATGTGATGCTTGATTACATCAACCTTGGAAATACTTCCAACACACGTCGTCATCTCACCCTTAGCTAGTCTCCATTTATTCCGTAGCTCTTTTATTTCGAGTTACTAAAACTTAGCAACCGAACCGGTATCTAATACCCTAGTGCTACTAGGAGTACTAGTAAAGTACACATTCATATAATGTATATCCAATATACTTCTGTCAACCTTGCCAGCCTTCTCATCTACCAAGTATCTAGGGTAGTTCTGCTTCAGTGATCGTTCCCTCATTATAGAAGCACTTACTCTCGGGTTTGGGTTCAACCCTGGGTTTCTACACTAGAGCAGCAACTGATTTGCCGTTTCATGGAGTATCCCTTCTTTCCCTTGCCCTTCTTGAAACTACTGGTTTTACTAACCATCAACAATTGATGCTCCTATTTGATTTCTACTTTTGCGGTGTCAAACATCGCGAATTGCTCAAGGATCATCATGTCTATCCCTGATATGTTATAGTTCATCACGAAGCTCTAATAGCTTGGTGGCAGTGACTATGGAGAACCATCACTATCTCATCTGGAAGATTAACTCCCAATCGATTCAAGTGATTGTAGTACTCAGACAATCTAAGCACATGCTCAATGATTGAGCTTTTCTCCCTTAGTTTGCAGGTTTAAGAAACTCGTCAGAGGTCTCATACCTCTTGACGTGGGCACGAGCCTGAAATCCCAATTTCAGCCCTTTGAACATCTCATATATTCCGCGACGTTTCAAAATCGTCTTCGGTGCCTCAATTCTAAACCGTTTAACATTACTGAACTATCACGTAGTCATCAAAACGTGTATGTCAGATGTTCGCAACATCCACAGACGACGTTCGAGGTACAGCACACTGAGCCGTGCATTAAGGACATAAGCCTTCTGTGCAGCAATGAGGTCAATCCTCAGTTAGGACCCAGTCCGCATAATTGTTACTATCAACTTTCAACTAATTTTTTTTCTCTAGGAACATATCTAAAACAGTAGAACCAAAGCGTGAGCTACGACATAATTTGCAAAGACCTTTTGACTATGTTCATGATAATTAAATTCATCTAATTTAATGAACTCTCACTCAGATTGACATCCCTCTAGTCATCTAAGTGATACATGATCCGAGTCAACTAGGCCGTGTCCGATCATCACGTGAGACGGACTAGTCATCATCGGTGAACATCTTCATGTTGATCGATATCGCTATATCGACTCATGTTCGACCTTTCGGTCTCTTGTGTTCCGAGGCCATGTCTGTACATGCTAGGCTCGTCAAGTCAACCTAAGTGTTTTGCTTGTGTAAATCTGGCTTACACCGTTGTATTGAACGTTAGAATCTATCACACCCGATCATCACGTGGTGCTTCGAAACAACGAACCTTCGCAACGGTGCACAGTTAGGGGGAACACTTTCTTGAAATTTTAGCGAGGGATCATCTTATTTATGCTACCGTCGTTCTAAGCAAATAAGATGTAAAAACATGATAAACATCACATGCAATCAAATAGTGACATGATATGGCCAATATCATTTTGCTCCTTTTGATCTCCATCTTCGGGGCGCCATGATCATCATCATCACCGGCATGACACCATGATCTCCATCATCGTGTCTTCACGAAGTTGTCTCGCCAACTATTACTTCTACTACTATGGCTAACGGTTAGCAATAAAGTAAAGTAATTACATGGCGTTCTGATTGACACGCGGGTCATACAATAAATTAAGACAACTCCTATGGCTCCTGCCGGTTGTCATACTCATCGACATGCAAGTCGTGATTCCTATTACAAGAACATGATCAATCTCATACATCACATATCATTTATCACATTCTTTTGGCCATATCACATCACACGACATATGCTACAAGAACAAGTTAGACGTCCTCTAATTGTTGTTGCAAGTTTTTACGTGGCTGCTATAGGTTTCTAGCAAGAACGTTTCTTACCTACGCCAAAACCACAACGTGATATGCCAATTGCTATTTACCCTTCATAAGGACCCTTTTCATCGAATCCGATCCGACTAAAGTGGGAGAGACAGACACCCGCTAGCCACCTTATGCAACTAGTGCATGTCAGTCGGTGGAACCTGTCTCACATAAGCGTACGTGTAAGGTCGGTCCGGGCCGCTTCATCCCACGATGCCGCCGAATCAAGATAAGACTAGTAACGGCAAGTAAATTGACAAAATCGACGCCCAAAAAAATTTGTGCTCTACTCGTGCATAGAATCTACGCAATAGACCTAGCTCATGATGCCACTGTTGGGGAATGTAGCAGAAATTCAAAATTTTCTACGCATCACCAAGATCAATCTATGGAGAGACTAGCAACGAGAGAGAGGGGAGTGCATCTTCATACACTTGAAGATCGCGATGCGAAAGCGTTACAAGAACGCGGTTGGTGGAGTCATACACGCAGCGATTCAGATCGCGGTCGATTCCGATCTAAGCGCCGAAGGGACGGCGCCTCCACGTTCAACACACGTATAGCCCGGGGATGTCTCCTCCTTCTTGATCCAGCAAGGGGATAGGAGAAGTTGAGGGAAAACTCCAGCAGCACGACAGCGTGGTGGCGATGGAGCTCGTGGTTCTCCGGCAGGGCTTCGCCAAGCACTACGGAGGAGGAGGAGGTGTTGGAGGAGGGAGGGGCTGCACCAGGGAAGAGGTGTGGCTGCCCTCCCACCCCTCCACTATATATAGGGGCAAGGGGAGAGGGGGAGGCGCCCTAGGGTTTCCCCTAGGGGGCGGCGGCCAAGAAGATTGGATCTCCTTAGGGAAAATCCTAGGGAGACTTGCCCCCAAAGCCAAGCATGTGGAAGCTTGCCTCCCAAGCCAGGTGGAGGCGCCCCACCTCCCCAAGTAACGTGGGAAAGGGTGTGGGGGGCGCACCACCCCTTAGGCCTCGTTTGGCACAAAGGGATTTGGGAGGATTTCAGAGGCGAGAATTTGGGAGAATTTGGTGAATCCCTCCCTTCCACCCAATCCCCTCAAAACCCCTTGATTTCCCAAAACCCCTTCATCCCCAATCCTCTTCGTTTAAAGTTTCTGTTTGGTAGGCAGGGTTTGTCAAATTGACATAACATGGTGTAGAACATCTAAAAATTCAATTTTTACAATGTAACTAACTCCCTTATATCCTTGCTACAGAATTGTAAAGGCCACCTAATAAAAATGAGAAAAACTGCTAGAGTAGTTTTTCCCAGCAGCAACATAATTTTGCATGACTCAAAATCAATATATCATCACAACAACATCATCATTTATCATAACAACATGACTTCGAATCCCAAATCCCAGGAATCATAATTTATCATGACAACATGATCTTTCGCAGCAACAACAATTCATCACAACCCCAACATAATTTTGTAGCAAAGATATATCAATCTTTTGGTGTCATGATCATCTATCTTTGAGAATCTGAGAGAAAGTTATCCCTCCAGCTTGTTTGTTGTTGCTTCTTTTGGTGCTTGAGAACCTGATGAAACAAAAAGAGATGAATATTAGAGTGCATTCGGAATAACTTATAACTATAAGTTTTGCTAGATGAATATTAGAGTGCCTTCTGGAACATAAGTAGTCCTGTAGTACAGCAAGTTTCAGGAATAGAACAAGCAAGGAGTATTGTACTTGTAGTAGGAGCATTGTACTACTAGCAAGAAACAAGTTGTATATATTAAAGCAAAGTTTCCAGCAAGCAACATTAATTTGATTTTTTCTTCATTTTCTTTTTGTAGGTGTGCAGCAAGCAAACAGGAGTACTCCAAACAATACAGATGGTACTACTGATACAAGCAATACAGATAACACTACACAGCCAAGTACAAGCTACAGCAATACTGAATTTATATTGGAGCTACAGAAAATCCTACTCCTGATTTAATGGCATTTGTACACAAGATCGACAATTTTATTGAAGTTCAATACTACTCCTGATTTGTTCCAACAGCAAGCAAGCAAGGAGCAAGATCAAGCAGGCGATTTTATACTCCTGATTTTCGGTGTACAATGGTATCAAATTTTTAGTGTACACACTCTGGAGTAGCAAAGAAATTTTCCATGTACAAATTCATTTTACTCATTAGAAGCTGGGACAAGACCAAAGGCCACGCTCTCTTGATTATTCAAGTTTAACTTGACAGGATGTTAGGACAAAGGACAATAATATTCCAAGAAAATCATGCAAACTACAGATATTCCAAGAAAATCATGCAAACTACAGAAGCGACCAACAACCATATATTAATACTTCTTACAAGGAAAAAAAATCAGCTGCTGCTATATAGTACGTCTTGCACAAAGCAATCAGCCGCGAGAGCTAAGCTAGTTGAGTTGATCATGAATTAACATATATATATATATATATATATATATATATATATATATATATATATATATATATATATATATATATATATATATATATATATATATATATATATAGACCCTTGAATCAAACAGTCAAGGGTAGTTTTCTCGGATCCACATCAATTGTATCCTCTTTTTTTGGCAAGACAACGCAAAATCATATAACCATCAAAATTCACTACTATTAAAATGATTCAACACAGATTCAGAGTAAAAAACAAATGATGTTGCACAAAGAAATATATGATTGATGCTGGAGTAGAAGCAAATTTCTCAACCTTGTTAATCCTACAGAAGCAAGCAAGCTACTCCAGCAAAACTACAGGAGCAAACTTCTCAAGCAAGAGTACAAGCACAGAGAGGAGATGGAAAGAACAAAGCAAATTATTGATGTGAGCACGCCACTGATAAACATAACAAAACAACACGACAGCAAGGTTTTAAAATAATTGACAAGCTTTTTATGTGACAACACGGCAATTGGGTAGAACTAGTCTAAAACTGAAGTGACCAGAATATACAGATGCTAATAGGAACACGGTAGCTTACCTTAGATACGTTGAGTCAACTCTGCCATTTCGCTCTGAAGAAACACTGCAGCACTTTCTTCATCTTCAGCGGCAGAATTAAGAAAGATCTCACGGTTCTCAACACTTTTGAACACTTTGTAGGAAGTGGCTCTTTCATCGCGGTGGATACTTTCCATCTTGTGCAAAACAGCAATGCACTTGCTGATGGAGAATTCTTGGGCATTTTTTGCCCCGGCCAATAGAGCAGACTCCTCCTCCGCTTTCTTCCGTTTGATCTCCACATATTGTGACATCACTTCCACCATAGGATCATCACGCTTCTTACCCTTCTTTGATTCCTTCACATGCTTGTTATTTGAAGTAGCAACACCACCTCTTTGTGTAGCATCTCTTGAACCATCACTTGGGGCAGCACCTCTTGGACCATCACTTGGGGCAGCATCTCTGGGACCATCACTTGGGGTAGCATCACTTGGACCATCACTTGGGGCGGCATCTCTTGGATCATCATACATGTGTAAATCATCACTGTATTGATTCAGGTCAAAAGAGAAGGCAGTCTTCTCTCTTTCAACTTCGAGATCACCATCACTCACTTCAGAACCTCGGTTGATGTGAAATTGAAGTTACCTTCTGCTATATGCCCTGCACAAACACCCAAGTTATCATTAAAGGCCACACAGCAAAGAAATGAAAATTCATTATAAAGGTCAACAAAAAGAGAGGAAATGAAAATCCATTCAACTCAGTAACTCACCATCATACAGATCACCAAGCTTATCGTAGAGGGGAAAGGGCTTATTCTGTAACTTAGCTATTTCTGGCCACGACTGTATATATAAAAGAAATGATTTATCAAACTTATACTGCTCAAAAATAAGATTGATTACAAAAGAATGGAATACAAGTCATCAAGTTTTGCAAAGACAAAATGCACTACACTAGAACTTACAGTCATCAAGTTTTGCCAAAGATTAGCGTCCGCATCTATCATGTGTGTATGATAGTTCCAGCTGACACCGCTCTGTTTGCGGGCATCCTTAAGAAGTCTGTATTGAGCTTTCAAGTCTTTCTGTTTTTCCTGAATCTGTGACTTCGTAAAATTTGTGTGGCCATATCTTTCATGAAACAATTCTGCCATCCTATTCCATGCTTCAGTTGACCAACCATTTTGTCCTTGATGATACGGAGTGTTGTGCTCCTGAAGTATATCCACTAAACCCTTCTCCAAAGCTAGGTTCCATTGAGCTCTTGGCTTTTTAACTACACCAACACAAATTTACATTGTTCAAACTTAATGCTCAACATGATAAGAGGACTTACTATCATTTAATTTGAAAACAAATAGTGATGAACTATCATGAGCTAGCTAATATTCAAGATGAGAAATATTAACTAGACCAATCACAAACATCAAACATGTAGTGTGAAGACATGAACAATCACAAACATCAAAACTTCAGCACAAGATCTGAGAAATGGAGATTAAGTAGACCAAATACCTCTTGGAGGTGTCTTTTTAATTTTTGGTGATGGCTTCTTGGCACCGTGTGAAGCTTTTCTCACACTTGCTTTCATCAGATTATACTTTGGAGACCCCTTTGGATACATATCTGCATTTCAACACACACTACATTATTAGATGATGAAGTTTATATATATATATATATATATATATATATATATATGTTCCCTAAGTCGTTGCTCCCATAGTTATTCTCGTCACCATTCGGGAGATAAACAAAAACATTTGGCGCTATGTTATCGGGCTGGTTGTCAAGCCAAGTCTCGTCACCATTCTCCATTTTGATGATATTGTGAAGAACTGCGGCAGCTGCGGGAAGTTTCACTTGGTTCTCGATTGAATGCAGTGTGCCAACATGAAGAATTGGGAAGCGCTTCTTAAGAATTACTAGAGACCTTTCCACATGGTTCCGTAGAACAGCATGCCAATGGTTGAACAATTCCTGTGGTTTTGTGGTCGAGGGTGTCCCTGACCAAATTCCTTCAAATGATACCGGACACCCAGATAAGGTGCGAGAAATGACTGAGTGTTTGCATAACCCCCATCAACTAGGTAAAACTTTCCCTCGGGTACTCTAAATCCTTTGCTAATTGCAGAATGAAGAACCCTCGCATCCGTAGCTGAACCCTCCCAACCACATGATATGAAAGTGAATCTCAGATCAAGTCACGAGCAACCATAATATTATGACTCAAGGTACCCTTCCTATTCGAAATGGAGCAGCAATTCCAGGTGTTGCCGTTATAGGGACATGTGACCCATCAATGGCTCATAAACAGTTCTGGAAGCAAAGATTGCGGGTCAATAAAGAACTATAAGTTAGATAAGAAAAGAAATTGTGGAAGCGTTAAAATGGAAACACGGAAGTACGGATAAAATCTTGTGTCGGTGGAGATTATCGGATGTGGCTCATCAATGTTCGGGGCTTCAAAAATCGACTAGCTAAAATGGGGACGATGTTGAAGAACTCATTGATGTACTCATGAAATGTTTGTCCACTATGCTAAAATTCTAGTGAAGATCTTCATAAGATGCGCCAGAGACACCATGTACAAGAAAAAGGCTAACTTCTCCTCCACCTTAATTCTTTTATCCGATATCAGATTTTCTCTTCTAAGGTAAGATGCCAAAGCCCGAAGATACGTGGCTCCATCCTATAAGCTACTAGGCAATTCTTCACATGGCCTGTAAGGATATCATCAACCCGCTTCTTGCCATATAAGATGGAGCTATGTCGCTGAGTTCTCTCGATTGGCCCTCTACTACGCATTCGATGCAATACGGGCAGAATAAAGGACATATCTTCATCATCCTTGCTTCTCCTCTTCCTAATTCGATCGATAATCTCGGAGTTCATCTCAGCACTAAAACTAGAATCAGGAAGCAACAAATAAGAACTACATTTCATGGTTTACTTGACTTGAAGCAAATTATTAATAAGACATACACACATAGTAAGACTACAAGAGCCATCAAGTAGGATATAGTACTTCGGTTAAGACATGATAGAAATAAGGTCAAGAGGCCAAAAAGTTGGTGTATATTACCGAATTTAGGCGTGAAAACTGCATCCCAAGATGGAGGCAACTCGTCCACCCCAACAAGAATCCAAGCAGCAGGCCTCTGTCAAAATAAGAACATACCAGCAGCATGTAAGATGACACACAATCATTCATATATACTATAGAAATAAACATCCCTACTGCATTGTTCCACCAACACTCACGGAGAATTAACCAAAAGTTACATCTTACAACATCAGACCATCACCATCACCATCACTAATACAATTTGCACCACACTGCCATCACAGAGAGAACACAGAAATACTCTTTGGTAGCCATGGTAACATTATTACAGAGATTTAGTTTTATACAATAATACAAGTAGTTCTTCTACCCGCCTAATGCTTCTACAAGGCTCCTATAAGGATTTCACTGCTGAGTCACGCATACCAATTCTGTTTACGCAATATCCATTGTGGAGAAGCTCAGGAAAATGCCAAAATTATCTGAATCAAAAAATCATCTGAGATTACGTAAACACAGTCGATTATACATGTGCAACCAACGACGATCATCACCCATAAACCATTGACTAGTCGCTCTCTCGAAACACACGACAACAAAGAAGAAAGACCTCCACTACATCCACAACACACCAATAATGGAGGAAAAACATGCGATGGCAGTTAAAATAGACTATGCGACTCGCTTCCAGATTCAAAGAAAGGGAAGAAGCAGAGCACTAGAGTCCTGAGTTGGTGAACAGGACACGATGCATGCAATCGGTGGCCACTAATACCAATTAATTAACAAGGTCCAGAAATCTCACAAGCTCAACTTGAGCTTGACACAAGGTCCAAAGAAAGGGAAGGAAGGCTAAATCACATGCAAATAAATCTTCTACTAAGCTTGAAAGTCAAGATGTGCAATGCTTATAATCTCAACCAAGGGAAGTTACATCCGAACTTAAAATTATTGCATGTTAATCAAATTCCAAAAAATTGACAATTGTGTACAACATAAATTGCATTAGAACATACTAATCATAAAAACATGGCTACAGATTACAATAAGACCTAGACTATGCGACAACACCGACAAAGCCGTGTTGCGCTTGCATAAGTACACGAGCAACTATAAGAACTAGTGAACAGGCTTTGCCTGTTTCATAACAGATTATTTGAAACATTATCCAGTCATGAAGAACAGCACATGGATCAAACTCCAACCAAGTATGCAAAAGTCTAGCAAGTATATGACATATTTGATACATTGCATATTGTGAGGATATGTATGCGTGCAATCGGCTGGCCACTAATACCAATTAATTAACAAGAGGGGGATCAACAGCAGTCACCAAGAGGGGGCGAATTTGGTTTAGAATCTGCCCATTTATCCTCCTAGATGCATCAGACGAGCTAGGGTTAGGGTATAAGAGGGGCTAGAAGACGACGCCGTCCTTGGTGAGCTAGCCATGTAGGGTTAGGGTAGGATACGCCGTTCTTGGCGTGCTCGCCGGTGAGGACGAGGCAGACGGAGGGCTGCGGGAGGTGGCAGCCACGGCAAAGACTTCTCCCGGGAGAGGAGGGGGGAGGGAGGGAGGGGAGACGACGACTTACGCCGGAGGAGATCGCCGGCGTCGAGCGGCGCGGCGTCTTGGTGAGGAGTCGGCGGCGGCGTCTTGGGAGGAGTCGGCGGCGGCGTCTCGGGTCGGGCAGCGGCGTGAGTCGGGCGACCAAATCCTCGAGGGGGGCCTCGAGGGTTCTGAAGCGCGTGGGAGGAAGTGGGTCAAAGGGGGATTGAGGGGATTTGGCCCATGTAACCTCGCCTATCAAACTGGCCCTCGGGGTTTTCCGCGGGTTCTGGGCCACGCGAGGAATATCGGCTTGAATCCCCCCAAGACTCGCGTAACAAACGAGGCCTTAGTGGGCTGGTTTTCCCCTTCCTCTTTGGCCCATGAGGCCCTCCAACACTTGCCGGGGCTCCCGAAACACCTTTCGGTCATGCTGGCCATAGCCTGGTACCCCCAGAACACTTCCGGACTCCAATACCCTTCGTCCAATATATCAATCTTCACCGCCGGACCATTCCGGAACTCCCCGTGACGTCCGGGATCTTATCCGGGACTCCGAACTACCTTTGGTAACCACATACTATTTCCCATAACAACTCTAGCGTCACCGAACCTTAAGTGTGTAGACCCTACGGGTTCGGGTACCATGCAGACATGACCGAGACACCTCTCCGGCCAATAACCAATAGCGAGATCTGGATACCCATATTGGCTCCCACATGTTCCACGATGATCTCATCGGATGAACCATGATGTCAAGGATTCAAGCAATCCCGTATACAATTCCCTTTGTCAATTGGTACATTACTTGCCCGAGATTCGATCGTCGGTATCCCAATACCTCATTCAATCTCGTTACCGGCAAGTCACTTTACTCGTTCCATAATGCATGATACCATGACTAACTACTTAGTCACATTGAGCTCATTATGATGATGCATTACCGAGTGGGCCCAGAGATACCTCTCCGTCATACGGAGTGACAAATCCCAGTCTCGATTCGTGCCAACCCAACAGACACTTTCGGAGATGCATGTAGTGTACCTTTATAGCCACCCAGTTACGTTGTGACATTTGGTACACCCAAAGCATTCCTACGGCATCCGGGAGTTGCACAATCTCATGGTCTAAGGAAATGATACTTGACATTAGAAAAGCTTTAGCAAACGATCTACACGATCTTTGTGCTACGCTTAGGATTGGGTCTTGTCCATCACATCATTCTCCTAATGATGTGATCCCGCTATCAATGACATCTAATGTCCATGGTCAGGAAACCATGACCATCTATTGATTAACGAGCTAGTCAACTAGAGGCTCACTAGGGACATGTTGTGGTCTATGTATTCACACATGTATTATGGTTTCCAGTTAATACAATTATAGCAAGAACAATAGACAATTATCATGAACAAGGAAATATAATAATAACCATTTTATTATTGCCTCTAGGGCATATTTCCAACATCCCGGTGATGACCGTAGTTTGAGGAGTTCATGTATTCACTAAGTGCTAATGCTTTGGTCTGGTACTCTATTAAAAGGAGGCCTTAATGTCCCTTAGTTTCCAATAGGACCCCGCTGCTACGGGAGGTAGGACAAAAGATGTCATGCAAGTTCTTTTCCATAAGAACGTACTCCCTCAGTTTCTTTTTAGTTTGCATATAAGATTTGGTCAAAGTCAAACTTCGTAAAGTTTGACTAGCTTTGTAGGAAAAGATATCAACATGAAGTTAATTTTCATAACATGTAACTTTAGTATTGTAGATGTTAATATTTTTTACTATAAAGTTAGTCAAACTTTATAAAGTTTGACTTTGACCAAATCTTATATGTGGACTAAAAAGAAACGGAGGGAGTATGACTATATTCGGAATACATGCCTACATTATATTGATGAATTGGAGCTAGTTCTGTGTCACCCTATGTTATAACTGTTGCATGATGAATGCCATCCGACATAATTATTCATCACTAATCCATTGCCTACGAGCTTTTCACATATTGATCTTTGCTAAGTTACTTTTCCGTTGCCACTGTTCTGATTGCTACGAAACTACTACTGTTACTTTTGCCACTGTTATCGTTCCTTCCATACTACTTTGCTACTAAATACTTTGCTGCAGATATTAAGTCTTTCAGGTGTGGTTGAATTGACAACTCAGGTGCTAATACTCAAGAATATTCTTTGGCTCCCCTTGTGTTGAATCAATAAATTTGGGTTGAATACTCTACCCTCAAAAACTGTTGTCATCCCCTATACTTGTGGGTTATCATAGATCTCCAAGAACATCGAGGAGAAAATGGTATTGAGAATCAAAGAGAGAGAAGAAGCCATATAGCTATTAGCTATGGACCCGTAGGTCTGTGGTAAACTACTCACGCTTCATCGGAAGGGTAATAGAGTTGATGTAGAAGCCCTCCATGATCGAATCCCCCTCCGGCAGGGTGCCGAAAAAGGCCCTATATAGGACCTCATGGGTACAGAAGGTTGCGGCGGTGGAAAAGTGTTTTCGTGGATACTTCTGGTGGTTTGGGAATATATGTGAATATATAGGCGAAGGAATTAGGTCAGGGGAGTCATGAGGGGCCCACAAGACAGGGGGCATGCCCTACACCCTTGTGGTTGCCTCGTGGCTCCTTCGACTTGATCTCCAAGTATCCTCGGTGTCTTCTGGTCCAAGAAAAATCATCGCGAAGGTTTCATTACTTTTGGACTCTATTTAGTATTCCTTTTCTGCGGAACTCTAAAACAAGGGAAAACAGAAATTGGCATTAGGCTCTAGGTTAATATGTTAGTCCCAAAAATAATATAAAATAGCATATTAATGCATATAAAACATCCAAAATAGATAACATAATAGCATGGAACAATCAAAAAGTATAGATACGTTGGAGACGTATCAAGCATCCCCAAGCTTAATTCCTGCTCGTCCTCGAGTAGGTAAGTGGTAAAAACAGAATTTTTGATGTGGAATGCTACCTAACATATTTATCCATGTAATTTTTCTATATTGTGGCATGAATGTTCGGATCCATAAGATTCAAAACAAAATTTTAATATTGACATAAAAACAATAATACTTCAAGCATACTAACAAGGCAATTATGTCTTCTCAAAATAACATGGCCAAAGGAAGCTTATCCCTACAAAATCATATAGTCTGGCTATGCTCCATCTTCATCACACAAAATATTCAAATCATGCACAACCCCGATGACAAGCCAAGAAATTGTTTCATACTTTTGATGTTCTCAAACTTTTTCAACTTTCACGCAATACATGAGCATGAGCCATGGGCATAGCACTGTAGGTGGAATAGAATATGGTGGTTGTGGAGAAGATAAAAAGAAGGAGATAGTCTCACATAAACTAGGCATATCAACGGGCTATGGAGATGCCCATCAACAGATATCAATGTGAGTGAGTAGGGATTGCCATGCAACGGATGCACTAGAGCTATAAGTTTATGAAAGCTCAAAAAGAAACTAAGTGGGTGTGCATCCAACTCGCTTGCTCACGAAGACCTAGGGCAATTTAAGGAAGCCCATCATTGGAATATACAAGCCAAGTTCTATAATAAAAAATTCTCACTAGTATATGAAAGTGACAACATAAGAGACTCTCTATCATGAATATCATGGTGCTACTTTGAAGCACAAGTGTGGTAAATGGATAGTAACATTGCCCCTTCTCTCTTTTCTCTCATTTTTTTATTGGGCCTTCTCTCATTTTTTTGGCCTCTTTTTTTCGGCCGGAGTCCCATCCCGACTTGTGGGGGAATAATAGTCTCCATCATCCTTTACTCACATAGGACAATGCTCTAATAATGAAGATCATCACACTTTTATTTACTTACAACTCAAGAACTACAACTCAATACTTAGAACAAAATATGACTCTATATGAATGCCTCCGGCGGTGTACTGGGATGGGCAATGAATCAAGAGTGATATGTATGAAAGAATTATGAATGGTGGCTTTGCCACAAATATGATGTCAACTACATGATCATGCAAAGCAATATGACAATGATGAAGTGTGTCATAATAAACGGAACGGTGGAAAATTGCATGACAATATATCTCGGAATGGCTATGGAAAAGCCATAATAGGTAGGTATGGTGGTTGTTTTGTGGAACTTCCACCGCTTCCATTCCGAGACATAGTATTTGTGGCTCAGCCAGCGTTCATCATTTTTCATACATGTTACGCTAGATCATTGCACATCCTGGTACACTGCTAGAGGCATTCATATAGTCATATTTTGTTATAGGTATCGAGTTGTAATATTGAGTTGTAAGTAAATAAAAGTTTGATGATCATCAATTTTCATTATTAGATCATTGTCCCAGTGAGGAATGGATGATGGAGACTATGATTCCCCCACAAGTTGGTATGAGACTCCAGACCAAAAGAAAAAAAGGAGGAAAAAAGAAAAATAAAAAAATGAAAGAAAGAAGGAAGAGAAGGGGCATGCTAGTTCCACACTCGTGCTTCAAAGTAGCACCATGTTTTTCATATAGAGAGTCTCCTATGTTGTCACTTCCATATACTAGTGGGAATTTTTCATTGTAGAGTTAGATGCACACCCACTTAGTTTTCATATTGAGCTTGCATACACATATAGCTCTTATTGCATTGGTTGCATGGCACCCCTACTCCTCGCATTGATAGCAATTGATGGGCATCTCACAGCCCGTTGGTCAGCTGCGTCAATGTGAAACTTTCTTACTTTTTGTCTTCTCTATATTTACCCCTATCATCATATTCTATTCCACTCGTAGTGTTGTATCCATGGTTTGCGCTAAGGTATCGCGTGAGGGTTCAAAAATCTTAAGCGCGCTAAAAAGTATGAACCAATTGCTCGGCTTGTCATCGGGGTTGTGCATGATAAATACTTTGTGTTAAGAAGACAGAGCATGACAAGATTATATGATTTTGTAGGGATAGCTTTCTTTAGCGTTGATATTTTGAAAGACATGATTGTTTGTTGGGATGCCTGAATATTGATGTCTTTATGTCAAATTATAGACTATTGCTTTGAATCACTCGTGTCTAAATATTCATGCCATGATTAGACATATGATTAAGTTTACGATAGGTAGCATTCCACATCAAAATTATATTTTTTATCATTTACCTACTCGAGGACGAGCATGAATTAAGCTTGGGGATGCTGACACATCTCCGTCGTATCTATAATTTTTGATTGTTTCATGCCAATATTTTACAACTTTCACATATTTTTGGCAACATTTTATATGATTTATTGGACTAACCTATTGATCCAGTGCCTGCTGCTAGTTCCTGTTTGTTGCATGTTTTTTTCGTAGAATATCCATATCAAACGAAGTCCAAACGCGGTAAAAATTTATGGAGAATTATTTTGGAATATATGTGATTTCTGGGACTTGGAATCAATGGAAACGGGGGCCCACAACCCCCAAGATACACCAGGGCGCGCCCTAGGGGCCAGGCGCATAGTGGTGGGTTGTTCTCACCTCGTATGTTGGTTGTAGCTCTACTTTAGGCGCAAGGAAGCTTATATCTGGAAAAAAAATCATGTTAAAATCTCAGCGCAATCGGAGTTGCGGATCTCCGGGAATATAAGAAACAGTTTTCGGCCAGAAAACATGAACGTGAAATAGAAGAGAATAGAGAGATAGATCCAATCCCAGAGGGCTCTCGCCCCTCCGCCGCCATGGAGGCCATGGACCAGAGGGGGAACTCTCATCCCATCTAGGGGGAGGCCAAGGAAGAAATAGAAGGAGGGCACTCTCTCTCTCCCCCTCTCTCTCGGTGGCGCTAATGCGCCACCGGGGCAATCATCGTGACGGCGATCTACTCCAACAACTTCGTCGCCATCAACACCAACTCTCTCCCCCTCTATGCAGCGGTGTAACACCCCTTCTTCCCGCTATAATCTCTACTTAAACATGGTGCTCAACACTATATATTATTTCCCAATGATATGTGGTTATCCTATGATGTTTGAGTAGATTCATTTTGTCCTATGGGCTAATTGATGATCATGGTTGGTTTGAGTGTATATTTTATTATGGTGTTGTCCTACGGTGCCCTCCGTCTCGCGCAAACGTGAGGGGTCCCCGCTGCAGGGTGTTGCAATACGTTCATAATTTGCTTGTTGTCGATTGTCGGAGTGACAGAAACCTGAACACGGATAAGTGGGTTGTTGCGTATGGGAGTAAAGAGGACTTGATACTTAATGCTATGGTTGGGTTTTACGACCTTAATGATCTTTAGTAGTTGCGGATGCTTGCTAGAGTTCCAATCATAAGTGCATATGATCCAAGTAGAGAAAGTATGTTAGCTCATGCCTCTCCCTCATATAAAATTGCAAGAATGATTACCGGTCTAGTTATTGATTGCCTAGGGACAAATGCCTTTCTTGTTGACAAAAGCTATCTACTTTTATTACCTTTCAATTTATTTGTAGTCTTACTCTCGCAAAGTACTTCTAGTTTTATTCTTGCAAACTTATCCTTTCACCTACCAAATAGTTTTATACTTGTTCTAGGTAAAGCAAACGTAAAGTGTGCGTAGAGTTGTATCGGTGGCCGATAGAAATTGAGGGAATATTTGTTCTGCCTTTAGCTCCTCGTTGGGTTCGACACTCTTATTTATCAAAAAAGGCTACAAACGATCCTCTATACTTGTGGGTTATCAGGCACTCTTGAGCCCAAAAGGCATAGACACATAACAAAAAGCTCCAAAGGGGGTGATGAAAGCTGTCTTTTCCTGATCCTCCACTGCCATCTTGATCTGATGATAACCAGAATAAGCATCCAAAAAGCACAAACTCTCACAACCTTCCATGGCATCCACAATCTGGTCAATTCTGGGAAGAGCAAAAGGATCGGTTGGAAACGCCTTGTTGAGATCTGAGTAATCCACACACATACGCCAAGTGTCATTCTTCTTAAGCACGAGCACATGATTAGCCAACCACTGAGGGTGAAAAACTTCAATGATGAACTCGGCAGTAAGAAGCCGGGCCACTTATTCACCAATCGCCTTATGTCTCTCCTCGTCAAAACGACAAAGGAACCGATGGGCATGCTTCGTCTTAGGATCAATATTAAGTCGGTGCTCAACGAACTATCTCGGTACACCTGGCATGTCAGAAGGTTTCCATGCAAAGATGTCCTGATTTTCACGGATGAATTCGATTAGCGCGCTTTCTTATTTGGGATCCATCCCTGTCCCAATGGTGAACTGCTGAGAAGAATCACCATGGACAAAATCGACTTGTTGTGTGTCCTTCGCCGACTTAAACTTAAGTGGCAGGTCTGTCTCTGTGGTGGGCTTCTTCAGAGGGGTCATATCAGTCAGGTCAACATTATCCTTATAAATCTTGAGCTCCTCTGTGGCACAAGCCGACTCTACATAAGTTGCATCTCCTTCCTCGCACTCCAGGGCGAGTTTGCGATTCCCATGAAACTGTGATTGTCCCTTCAGGCCCTGGCATCTTAAGCTACAGATACACATAACAAGGGCGAGCCATAAATCTGGCATAAGCCAGCCGTCCAAACAGGGCATGATATGGACTCTTGATTTTTACCACCTCGAACCATAACGTCTCTGCTCGATAATTGCACTCATCACCAAAGGCCACTTCTAGTGATATCTTCCCAACAGGGTAAGCTGACTTGCTAGGCACCGCTCCATGAAATACTGTGGAGGACGGCTTGAGGTCTTTGTCTATGAGACTCATCCGACGAAAAGTGTCATAGTACAATATGTTGATGCTGCTACCACCATCCATAAGCACCTTTAATAACCGCCTACTTGAGGGGCCACTACCAGAGCTAGATGATCTAGATCATCACCCGGGGCGGGTGATCTTCCTGGCTCCATGTGATTACCTGTTATGGCCACCTTAAATAATGAGGCACTGCCGGCTCAACCATGTTGACTGCTCGTTTATGGACCTTCCGGTCATGCTTACATGTGTTCATAGTGAAGACGTGATACTGGCCCCCATTAAGCTGTTTTGGATTACTCTGATATCCTAACTGATTATTTTGCTGCTGATTACCCTGACCTGACTGTTGATTATGACCACCATGGTTACCTTGACCCTGATAGCCAGAATTTGAGCCGCCACCACCAAAACCGGAACCCTGGAAACCAGATCCTGACTCACCAGGCGGCCCATTATTATTACCACAATGCTGGTGAAGGCTATGTTTCCTAAACTACCGCATGATATAACAATCCTTCCAAGCATGAGTAGATGGCTTATTAGGATAACTGTGTTTCAGCAGGGGTCATTGAGCATTGCCTCAAGATTGAAAGGTTTCCCACCACTAAAAGCGGCTTGCCATTACCATTGCGACGCTGGTTTTTAAACCCAGCATTGATGTTAGCCACAAAATCTGACCCGCCACCAGAATACTTGCGCTTCCCCCATTGCCTTGGTTATTCTGATTGCCATGTTCAGTCGAGTCGTGTTGCTGCTGACCCTTGCCACCACTGTTTTTCTTGCCCTTACCAATTTTATCATCATCAGAGCTTGGATCCTTAGTAGTATCAAAATTACCATATCTGGTAAGAACTTCCATAAGCTTGTCCATATCAGTACACTTACGCTTAAGCCACCCGAGCTTCTGCTTGAGGGGGTCAAAGTGACAATTTTGCTCCAAAAGCAGCACAGCCGGAGCCGCCCCAATACTGTCTGAAGAATGGATGATGGTTGCAACCTGAGAAGCCCAATGATGAGCTGACTCATCCTCTCGCTGCGCACAGAGCTCCAAATCAACAATCGTCAATGACTGCTTACAAGTACCTCGAAAATTCTTGATAAAGTTGTCCTTCAACTCCACCCAAGTATTGATGGAGTTAGGGGCAGGCTCTTTAGCCATGTACGAGCTGACCCTTCCAACATCATGGTGAAATATTTAGCACAAACTGCATCGCTGACGTCTAACATCTCCATGGCCAGTTCATAAATTTCAATCCACGCCTTTGGAGGGAGGTCCGGCGTGTAATTAGGCACCTTACAAGGGCCTTTGAAATCCGTGGGCTAACGCTCATTACGCAAAGCCGATACTAGACACAACACCCTAATGGTCCTGGTATTTGACCCGGCTCCCGCCGAGGCTGAAGGGGTCAACGGAGGCTGCTGATAAGCCCCCTGGTTAGCCACTGCTGCCGCCTCACGGTGGGCTCTAGCGTCATCCACAAATTCCTGGGCATCAGTCCTCGGGTTAAGGGGCGGGTTATCACGGGGAGGGTCATGAGGCGGTTACGGCGTTGCTCACTGCTGGAGACTGTGGGGCGACTCAACACGACAGCTATAACTACGGCTCGGTAGGGGAGTTGAGTGCACACGATCGCGACTGTATGAATATTTCTCCTATTGTGCAATCGCCGTTTGAAGTAGTTCAATGGCGATCTGTGCCTCTACCGCGGTGGGCGACTCGCCTATAATTGGGAGCGCATTGAGTCATGTAGGCGCTACTACCATGTTATCCACCTGGTTAGAAAAGTGATCCAGTGGTGTTGCGAAACACTGAGGCGGAGCCTAATCTCTGCAGGGCGGCTCTGGCTAACGAGGCTGAGTTGCCGCCCTGTTCCCAGGCGCCTCTGCCATCGAGGGTATAACTGGTGGAGTACCTGATCCTGCCTCCAGCGTTTTAAACGGATTCATGGGTTCATAGAATAAAGGCAAACGAGACTGGTGCCTCCTCCGAAGGATTGCGTTGGAGGCGTTCTGATCCAGACTTAGACGCCAAGCCTCTGCTTTCAAGTGCTCCGACTCAGCATTGTTCTGAGCCTATATCGTTGCCATCCGAGAATTCTCGGCATTGATATCCTCCTGGGCCTTGGTCAGATGCTCCCTAAGCTTCACGGTCTTTGTATTACGCTTTGTCGTGACCTCAGTCGCCAGCAGGGTGATGACTATTATGCAACTTTATTCTTGTAGACACGTGTTGGGCCTCCAACTGCAGAGTTTTGTAGGACAGCAGCAATTTTCCCTCAAGTGGATGACCTAAGGTTTATCGATCCGTGCGAGGCATAGAATGAAGATGGTCTCTCTCAAACAACCTTGCAACCAAATAATAAAAAGTCTCTTGTGTCCCCAACACACCAAATACAATGGTAATTTGTATAGGTGCACTATTTCGGCGAAGAGATGGTGATAGAAGTGTAATATGGATAGTAGATATTGATTTTTGTAATAAGAACAATAAAAAACCGCAAGGTAGCAATTGATAAAACGGAGCACAAACAGTATTGCAATGCTTGAAAATGAGGCCTACGGTCCGTACTTTCGCTAGTGCAATCTCTCAACAATGCTAATATAATTGGATCATATAACCATCCCTCAACATGTGATGAAGAACCACTCCAAAGTTCTTATCTAGCGGAGAACATAAGAAGAAATTGTTTGTAGGGTACAAAACCAACTTAAAGCTATTCTTTTTGTTCTATCTATTCAAGAGCTCGTACTAAAATAACACAAAGTTGTTCTTTCCGTTCGATCTATCCAAGAGTTCGTACTAAAATAACACCATAAGATACACATCAACCAACTCTAATGTCACCTAGATACTCCAATGTCACCACAAGTATCCATGAGTTAATTATACGATACGCATCAAACAATTTCAGATTCATAATACTCGATCCAACACAAAGAACCTCAAAGAGTGCCCCAAGATTTCTACCGGAGAAACAAGGACGAAAAAGTGCATCAACCCCTATGCATAGATTACCCCAATGTCACCTCGGGAATCTGCGAGTTGAGAGCCAAAACACATATCAAGTGAATCAATAAAATACCCCATCGTCACCAGGGTATTCATATACAAGACATATATCAAGTGCTCTAAAATCCATAAAAGTATTCAATCTGATAAAATGAAATCTCAAAGGGAAAACTCAATTCACAACAAGATAGAGAGGGGGAAACACCATATGATCCGACTATATTAACAAAGCCTGCGATACATCAAGATCGTGACATATCAAGAACACGAGAGAGAGAGAGAGAGAGAGAGAGAGAGAGAGAGAGAGAGAGAGAGAGAGATTAAACACATAGCTACTTGTACAAACCGTCAGCCTCGAAGGTGGACTACTCCCTCCTCATCATGGTGGCCACCGAGATGATGAAGATGGCCACCGGTGATGATTTCCCCCTTCGACGGAGTGCCAGAACGGGGTCTAGATTGGTTTTTCGTGGCTACAGAGCCTTGCGGTGGCGGAACTTTTGATTTGGGGTTACACCGAGGATTTTGGAATATTTTACAATTTATAGGGCGAAGAGGGGGTGCGGGAGGCCAGCGAGGTGGGCACAACCCACCAGTGTGCGCCTGGGCCCCCAGGCGCACCCAAGTGGGTTGTGCCCCCCTTAGGGCACCCCTCTGGTACTTCTCTAGCCCATCATGGGTGTTCTGGTCCATAAAAATCTCCAAAAAGTTTCCCTGCGTTTGGACTCCATTTTGTATTGATTTTTTGCGATGTAAAAAACAAACAAAACAGCAACTGGCATTGGGCACTATGTCAATAGGTTAGTCCCAAAAAATGATATAAAGTTGCTATAAAATGATTGTAAAACATCCAAGAATGATAACATGACAGCATGAATACTTCGTAAATTATAGATACGTTGGAGACGTATCAACATCCCCAAGCTTAATTCCTACTCGTCCTCGAGTAGGTAAATGATAAAAGAAATAATTTATGAAGTTTGAATGCTAGCAAACTGCACAAGTTTGATCAATGGCAATTTCAATCACTCTTCCTAGCATCATAACAGCAATTATTTCTTATAAAACTTCTCATGTTAAAGTAGCAACCAATTCACATGTTAAGGTTCAAATAATGAATTCTCTTGAAACTCAACAACCTATGTTCTCAGTCACCAAGAAATTGCAATTCAATATATTCAACAAAGTCTAAGTAAGAGCTCCACATACTCAATCATCATATAGTCTTCCATGATTGCTACTATACAAAGCATATTCTTAGAACAAATGGCATCTATCGAACACAGAGAAAGATAGGGGCTTAATATTTCACCTCCCAACTCATTTATCATAGAGATAATCGTCAATAATAAAAAATCATGATCAAATATATTTGACTGGTCATATGTGCCTAGATCACCACATGATGCTTGCCAACCAGAGAATAATTGAGGTTGAAATGAGAATTTATACTATTGACTCTTTGCATAAAAGTAAATACTGAAAAGTAAAAGATAGGCCCTTCGCAGAGGGAAGCAGAGGTTGCCATGAGCTTTTTATTTGGATGCCCAAAATATTAATGCAAAGGAACGTCACGTTAAATTGCCCCTTATGGTAGCAACCTTTATTATGCAGTCCGTCGCTTTTATTACTTTGTCATCACAAGTTCGTACAACACTCAACTTTCCCTTACAGTAAAAGATCAAACATATTTAGGAGCAATTTTTATTGCTTTATGCACTGATGAAAACTTACTTGAAGGATCTTATTCAATCCATAGGTAGGTAAGGTGGACACTCATGGCAACAAACTGGGTTTAAGGGTTTTTGGATGCACAAGTAGTATCTCTACTTAGTACGAATTTTTGGCTAGCAAAAGATCCTAGGCAAACACCACATGTTGGAGGATCATAACAATATAACTTCTATGCAAATATACAAAACATAACTCATTACGTTGTCTTCCTTGTCCAACTTCAACTAATTTTCTCAAGTTTGAAAATAATTAATGTGTATTCACAATCATAGAAGATGTCCAAGATAATATATTTGCATGTAAAAGTTCTCTTCCTTATAGTAATCAGTCATGAATTGCTTGTATGACCAATATTGTGATTGTCAAGCTTCAAAAAATTTCACTTTCTAAACCCAATGTGAAGTTACCACTGGGCATGATATAATTTCAAATTCATGATATTCAACTCATTCAACAATTTACTCATAGGATATAAGTGAAGCACAAGAGTAAATGACAAGCTACTCCAAAAAGATATAAGTGAAGATCAAGCAAGTAGTTAAGTAAATAGGTAGCTAATTGTTAACTCTCTCTTATTTAAAAACTTTCAGATCTAAGTATTTTGATAAAACATCAAGCAAAAACAAAATAATATGACATTCCAAGAATAGCACACATCATGTGAAGAAGCAAAAAACTTAGGCTTAACCGATACTAACCGATAATTCTTGATGAAGAAAGGTGGGATGCCTACCGAGGCATCCCCAAGCTTAGATGCTTGAGACTTCTTGAAATATTATCTTGGGATGCCTTGGGCATCCCCAAGCTTGAGATTTTTTGTCTCCTTGATTCCTTATATATCACGGTTTCCCTAAATCTTAAAAACTTCATCCACACAAAACTCAACAAGAACTCGTGAGATACGTTAGTATAAATCAATGCAAAACCTTATCATTCTCTACTGTAGAAAATCACTAAAATTATTATTCAACATTGCATAATAAATTCCTCTGCATATTTAATAGTCCCATCCTCAAATAGAATCATTAAACAAGCAAACATATGCAAACAATGCAAACATAACACCAATCTGTCGAAACAGTACAGCCTGTAAAGAATGCAAGAGTATCAATACTTATTTAACTCCAAAAATTCTGAACATTTACCACACTGTAGAAAATCCATCATAGATTATTTTGCAAAAAGTTTCAACATTTTATCACATTCTGACTTTTCTTAGGAATTTTCGCAACAGCGACAAACTTTTTGTTTTGAAACAGCAACTCATATACTTGCAAAATAAGCATGGTAAAGGCTATCCTTGACATTTTTATTGAAAAGAAAGATGCAAAACATCATTCTAAATAAGATCAAGCAAATCCTAACAAAATAAAACGACGCTCCAAGAAAAACACATATCATGTGACGAATAAAAATGCAGCTCCAAGTGAGGTTACCGATAATGTTGGAGACGAAAGAGGGGATGCCTTCCGGGGCATCGCCAAGCTTAGTTGCTTGGATATTCCTTAAATATTACCTTGGGTTGCCTTGGGAATACCCAAGCTTAGGGTCTTATCACTCCTTATTCTCCTCATATCGATATCTCACCCAAAACTTGAAAACTTCAATCACACAAAACTTAACGGAACTTTGTGAGATAGGTTAGTATGATAAAGAGCAAACCAGTCACTTTTGGTACTGCCAAAGACAAGATTAATAATTGTTCTCACACGATGCCTACTGTACCATATCATTTCCACAATTTATATTGAGCAATATAAGCCATAGAAACTAGAAAGCAAGCAAACTATGCATTGAAAACAGAATCTGTCAAAAACAGAACAATCTGTAGTAATCTGTACTCCAACCATAATTCTGCTACTCCAAAAATTCTGAAAAATTAGGAAAACATAGGGAATTTGTATATCTACCACCTGTAAAAAATTCAGATCATAAGCACGTTCTAGTGAATTTTCAAAATTCCTGGGCTGAGTGCAGAAGTTTCTGTTTTTGGACAGAATCAAGTCAACTATCAGCCACGCTATCCCAAGGGCTTTACTTGGTACTTTATTGAAAGAAAAGCAATAAAACATGATTGCTACAGTAGAATAATCATGTGAACACATAAAAACAGTAGGGGTAAATTTTTGGTTGTCTCCCAACAAGTGTTTTTCTTTAATGCCTTTTAGCCAGGCATGATGAGTTCAATGATGCTCGCAAAAAAGATAAGGATTGAAACATAACAAGAGCATCATGAATCATAAGTTCCTATCTCATAATAATTTTCAGTAGCATCATGAATAGATTCATCAATATAACCTTCACATAAAGCATTCTTTTCATGATCCAAAAGCATAGAAAATTTATTACTCTCCATATAAGCAATTTTATTCTCATTCACAATAGTGGGAGTATCATATGAAACTAGAATACTAAAAATTGCTTCCACATTAAAAGAGTAATGTTCAGTAAAGAGATATTAAAAATTATGACAATAATTATCATAAGTAGCAACTTTGCTCTCATCATAGATAGGAGGCATTCAATCATCATAGCAAAATTGATCATTCGAAGTAGGGGGGCTAAAAAGATCATCTTCATTAAGCATATCATCCCCAAGCTTGGGACAAACATTAATTGCAGCAAATAAATTATTAAACATGTCATTCTCATCAAACATAGCATCCCCAAGCTTGTCGCTTGGCATATCATAAGCATAATCACTCTCATCATTAATAGTATGAATAGCACCAACGATATAACAATTGCTATCATCATAATTTCCCAAGTTGGTGCCAAAAAGATTTCCAAGATTATAGGAAGTATCATTATCTTCCCAATCATAATCATCACAACAAGCAATGGGCATAACAAAATCATCATCAAAGGTGCTCTCGGACATTCTGCCATAAGACATAGAAGCAACATCATCATCAAGTGCATCATCTTCCACAATTATTTTTGATTCATTTTCATGAGGCACAACAACAATAGGAGCAACATTATTTGGGAGAGATACCTTTTTACCTCTATTCTTTCTTCTTTTCTTCTTCTTCACCACATCATGTGTGGGTTTAATTAATTTTTTCGAGCTTCTTATTGATGAGATTGGTTGAATAGGGAGCTCCTCCTCGTCACCTATTTCATCATGAGAAATAATAGGAGGGAAAGTGGAAATCTTTACCCTTTCATTAGTATTCCTTTTATATTCTATTGGTTTTCCCATCTTTCTGTAGTTGGCAATATAAGCATTCTCATTGCAATTTACCATGTAAAACATATAGATACTTTTTAAATTAGTTTCAATGTCATCCGTGAGAATGAATACTTAAAACCAACTATTTGTATATGTTGATTCTTCACTCCCCAAAAATAAACAAAGTTCATTATAAAGCTCTAGGGTGATCAAGTTATTGCAATATTTGGACACGATTCGATCATGAAAAAGCATGCATTGGAAATTAAGGTGACCAACTTTATTACAAAATTCACAAGTAATAGGACAAAGAGAACATAATTTTGTAGCAAATTCATCTATCACTTTGAGCAAAAAATTGGTTCTATCGTTCTTATGCTTCTTACAAAATCTATCTTCCCTATAAGGCATGTCTTCACAAACTTTAGGCACTCCACAAAAATTGATGTGCTTATAAGAAACATTTTTAACACGACTAGTGCAATCATCATTAGTATTTTGGATATTCATAGAATTCATACTAACAACATAGCGATCATGCTCATAATTTATGCCAAACATTTTATTGAATTCTTCTTCTATCAATTGAGCACAATTTTCCTTTCCATCATTTTCAAGAAAGACATGATAAAGACGAATAATACGAGACCACCTCAATTCCATTTTTTGTAGTTTTCTTTTATAAACCAAACTATTGATAAAACAAGAAACTAAAAGATTCGATTGCGAGATCTAAAGATATACCTTCAAGCACTCACCTCCCCGACAACGGCGCCAGAAAAGAGCTTGATGTCTAATATGCAACTTTATTCTTGTAGACACATGTTGGGCCTCCAAGCGCATAGTTTTGTAGGACAATAGCAATTTTCCCTCAAGTGGATGACCTAAGGTTTATCAATCCGTGGGAGGCGTAGGATGAAGATGGTCTCTCTCAAACAACCCTGCAACCAAATAATAAAAAGTCTCTTGTGTTCCCAACACACCAAATACAATGTTAATTTGTATAGGTGCACTAGTTCGGCGAAGAGATGGTGATACAAGTGTAATATGGATAGTAGATATTGATTTTTGTAATAAGAACAATAAAAAACAGCAAGGTAGCAATTGATAAAACGCAGCACAAACAGTATTGCAATGCTTGAAAATGAGGCCTAGGGTCCGTACTTTCGCTAGTGCAATCTCTCAACAATGCTAATATAATTGGATCATATAACCATCCCTCAACGTGTGATGAAGAATCACTCCAAAGTTCTTGTCTAGCGGAGAACATAAGAAGAAATTGTTTGTAGGGTATGAAATCACCTTAAAGCTATTCTTTTCGTTCGATCTATTCAAGAGTTCATACTAAAATAACACAAAGTTATTCTTTCCGTTCGATCTATCCAAGAGTTCGTACTAAAATAACACCATATGATACGCATCAACCAACTCTAATGTCACCTAGATACTCCAATGTCACCACAAGTATCCATGAGTTAATTATACGATACACATCAAACAATTTCAGATTCATAATACTCGATCCAACACAAAGAACCTCAAAGAGTGCCCCAAGATTTCTACCGGAGAAACAAGGACGAAAACATGCATCAACCCCTATGCATAGATTACCCCAATGTCACCTCGGGAATCCGCGAGTTGAGTGCCAAAACACATCTCAAGTGAATCAAGAAAATACCCCATTGTCACCACGGGTATTCATATGCAAGACATATATCAAGTGCTCTCAAATCCATAAAAGTATTCAATCCCATAAAACAAAATCTCAAAGGGAAAACTCAATTCACAACAAGATAGAGAGGGGAAAACACCATATGATCCGACTATATTAACAAAGCCCGCAATACATCAAGATCCTGACATCTCAAGAACACGAGAGAGAGAGAGAGAGAGAGAGAGAGAGATTAAACACATAGCTACTGGTACAAACCCTCATCCCCCGAGGGTGGACTACTCCCTCCTCATCATGGTGGTCGCCGGGATGATGAAGATGGCCACCGGTGATGATTTCCTCCTCCGGCGGAGTGCCGGAATGCAATCTAGATTGGTTTTTCATGGCTACTGCTACCTCTTGAGCATGAGTTGGTTTTCCCTTGAAGAGGAAAGGGTGATGCAGCAAAGTAGCGTAAGTATTTCCCTCGGTTTTTGAGAACCAAGGTATCAATCCAGTAGGAGATAACACGCAAGTCACCTAGTACCCGCACAAACAATCAAGAACCTTGCAACCAACGCGGTAAAGGGGTTGTCAATCCCTTCACGGTCACTCGCAAAAGTGAGATCTAATAAAGATAGTAAGATAAATATTTTTGGTATTTTTGTTGTATAGATTGGAAAGTAAAGATTGCAAAATAGTAAAACGAGATGCGATATAAATAAAAGAGATGCAATATAATAAGAAAGAGACCCGGGGGCCATAGGTTTCACTAGTGGCTTCTCTCAAGATAGCATATATTTCGGTGGGTGAACAAATTACTGCCGAGCAATTGATAGAAAAGCGCATAGTTATAAGAATATCTAGGCAATGATCATGAATATAGGCATCACGTCCGTGTCAAGTTGACCGAACGATTTTGCATCTACTACTATTACTCCACACATCGACCGCTATCCAGCATGCATCTAGAGTATTAAGTTCATAAGAACAGAGTAACGCATTAAGCAAGATGACATGATGTAGAGGGATAAACTCAAGCAATATGAAATAAACCCCATCTTTTTATCCTTGATGGCAACAATACAATACAATACGTGCCTTGCTTCCCCTACTATCACTGGGAAAGGACACAACAAGATTGAACCCAAAGCTAAGCACTTCTCCCGTTGCAATAAAGATCAATCTAGTAGGCCAAACTAAACCAATAATTCAAAGAGACTTGCAAAGATATCAAATCATGCATATAAGAATTCAGATAAGAACCAAATATTATTCATAGATAATCTTGATCATAAATCCACAATTCATCCAATCTCGGCAAACACACCAAAAAAAGTATTACATCGAATAGATCTCCAAGAACATCGAGGAGAACTTTGTAGTGAGAACCAAAGAGAGAGAGAAGAAGCCATCTAGCTAATAACTATGGACCCGAAGGTCTGTGGTAAACTACTCACACATCATCGGAGAGGCAATGGTGTTGATGTAGAAGCCCTCCGTGATCGATTCCCCCTCCGGCAGATCGCCAGAAAAGGCTCCAAGATGGGATCTCACGGGTACAGAAGGTTGCTGCGGTGGAAAAGTGGTTTCGTGGCTCCCCCTCATGTTTTTAGGGTATAAGAGTATATATAGGCGAAAGAAGTATGTCGGCGGAGCTCCGTGGGGGAGGGTGGGGGTGCGCCTACCCCCCTGGGCGCGCCTCCTGCCTCGTGGCCGCCTCGCGGAGTTCCAGACTTCAACTCCAAGTCTTCTGGATTGCGTTTGTTCCAAGAAAGATCATCGCGAAGGTTTCATTCCGTTTGGATTCCGTTTGGTATTCCGTTTCTGCAAAACACTAAAATAGGCAAAAAAACAGAAACTCGCACTCGGCCTTCGGTTAATAGGTTAGTCCCAAAAATAATATAAAAGAGCATATTAAAGCCCATTAAACATCCAAAATAGATAATATAATAGCATGGAACAATAAAAAATTATAGATACGTTGGAGACGTATCAGCTACAGAGCCTTGTGGCGGTGGAACTTTTGATCTAGGGTTACCCCGAGGGTTTTTGGAATATTTGATAATTTATAGGGCGAAGAGGGGGTGCGGGAGGCCACCAAGGTGGGCACAACCCACCAAGGGGCACCTGGGCCCCCAAGAACGCCCAGGTGGGTTGTGCCCCCCTCGGGGCACCCCTATGGTACTTCTATAGCCCATCCTCGGTGTTCTGGTCCATAAAAAATCTCCAAAAATTCTCCTTGCGTTTGGACTCCATTTGGTATTGATTTTCTGTGATGTAAAAAACAAGCAAAAAACAGCAACTGGCATTGGGCACTATGTCAATAGGTTAGTCCCAAAAAATGATATAAAGTTGCTATAAAATGATTGTAAAACATCCAAGAATGATAATATAACAGCATGAATACTTCATAAATTATAGATATATTGGAGACGTATCACAGGATCATCAAAGTTCCCATCAAATCAGACAAACCTTGAGCCGGCGGCCTGACTGAGCCGGACGCGTCAGCTTCTGTGGCCGCCGGGTCAGCCGTTGCCGTTGCACTAGTCATCGAAGAATTGAGAGCCGACGTCGTGCCTGTCATGAAGATGGCGGCTCGGCTTGGTGGCTCGTAGGGGTCCGGAATACTGTTACCATCGGAGAAGCCCCCAAGCCCGACATCCTGAAGCTGGTAGATTGACTCCGTCTCTCCAGTTGAGGACTCATTACCTGAGTAGATAAGAGTCTCTCCCCCAAATGCAGAATCTTCCGCAAGTTCCACCCCTCGCGTGAAGCCTGCGAAAGCATGCCTCCGCCCGGCTTGGACCCGAGCGGGTTGCATGCGCCGAGCCGGCTCGACGATGTCAGTGTAGATGTCCGGCTCAGGTTCTGATCCACCAATCTTGCCGATGAAGATGTGGATTCCGCCGAAGATGACCCGGTAACCGTACTCGATTAAGTCGGCCTCGGGGCCCCAACCAGCATCGTCGATGTAGAGCTTGCCGCGGCGACTCTTGATCATCCTTCCAATGGCGTATCCCTCGACCCCTGGGAAAGATCCCTTCAAGAACTCAAAACCACCATGTGTTGACCCCATGGTGGGCGCCAACTGTCGTGGTTTTGTCACGACAGATGTCCTAGTGAAAGGATTTAAGCATGAAGCCATCGCAACGGTGATTAGCTTGTAGAGGTTGAGCGGGACGAGAGACACAGTTTGCCCAGGTTCGGCCCCTCACGGTGGAGGTAAAAGCCTACTCCTACTCTTGTTGCATATTGCTTGAGTATCGATTACAAGGGAGCGGATCCGCTTGACCTAGCTATGGATTGATTGTAACCTGTCTATTTTATGTTGGGGACTCGCCTTTATATACAGGTGAAGGCCGCCGGCTTACAAGAGTCGGGGTCGAGTTACGACCCATGACTGAGCCCTACTCTAAATCGCCTTGCCTTACAAGATGAGTCATCACATGGCAGCTTACACCTCTGAGTCGCCTTCTGACTTTGGGCTCTAAGCCAGCCCATATTGTGAGCTGCCTTCTTAGCCCTGTGCCTTGGTCAGTTGGCCACATCTGAAGCTTTAGCCTCATGAGTTGCTAACGGTCTAACGCGGCCCTTACTGGGCGGGTTATATCACGGGGTTATATCCCCAACAGGGTGGGTGGGAAGAAACTTCACGTTCCAGCGGGTTGCGTATCTGGAACTTTAGCGATGGTGTCAAGCACCCCCGGAATATCCGGTGCGCTGAGTTTGGAATCCGGACTGTCGGCATTCTGTGGCGTAGTTTCGAGGTCATGTTTCAATTCAAGGCGGGGTTCTGGGCTCTCTTCGGTGCGAACATCTGACTCCGGCCACAAAGCCTGGGGCAGACAATCGCCAACCCGGACGCAGCTTCTTTTTTGTTTTGGCGACTGCGAGTCTTCGGCCAATTCCTCGATGGTGGCGACAGGGTGTGTAATGGGTGGGATATAAATTTTCATGTTATCGGGCTTGAGCCTGATCTGATCGTAGACCGTGGATCGGTCTTCGGTGATTCCCATGGCTCATATCTGGTCTAGCAGATCATTCAACGATGAAAGGTCTGATGGGTCCATGCCCTCCGAATATTCGGGACCGACCTGTAGTGCGGTTACTCCGGGGATGTTCAAGGTTGTTCCCGGGCGGTGTTCGGCTGGAACTAGCTCGGTCGAACTAACAGGGTCAGGCTTTGAGGCCGGGCCCCGTGTAGCATCAGTCCCCGTCTGGTTTACCGCTCCTAAAGTTAAAGCGTCGGGATCAGCAATTTTTTCAAGGGGAGCAGAAGGTTTTGATAGAGTAAGATCTCCCCGAGAGTCAGCGGTGAATGAGGGAGTCCTGGATTAGGGGGTATCCGGACAGCCGGACTGTATACATCGTCCGGACTATTGAAGCGTGAAGATACAAGACTCAAGACTCCGTCCCGTGTCCGGATGGGACTCCCCTTGGCGTGGAAGGCAAGCTTGGCGATCCGGATATTATATTTCCTTCCTTGTAACCGACTCCACGTAAACCCTAGCCCTCTCCGCTGTCTATATAAACCAGAGAGGTTGGTACTTAGAAGGCTGATCACAATTACAATCATACCATCATAGGCTAGATCTTAGGGTTTAGCCTCTACGATCTCGTGGTAGATCTACTCTTGTACTACTCATGTCATCAATATTAATCAAGCAGGAAGTAGGGTTTTACCTCCATCGAGAGGGCCCGAACCTGGGTAAACATTGTGTCCGTTGCTTCCTGTTACCATCAGCCTAGACGCACATATCGGGACCCCCTACCCGAGATCCGCTGGTTTTGACACCGACATTGGTGCTTTCATTAAGAGCTCCTCTGTGTCGTTGCTGTGGGGCTTGATGGCGCCTTCAATCGTCAACAACATGGTCCAGGGCGAGACTTTTCTCCCCGGACAGATCTTCATGTTCGGCGGCTTCGCACTGCGGGCCAATTCGCTTGGCCATCTAGAGTAGATCGACAGCTACGCCCCTGGTCACCAGGTCAGGTTCGAAAACTTGAACTACACGGCCGACATTCGTGGAGACTTGATCTTCGACGGATTCAGGCTCGTGCTTGAGCACCGGACGACCACGATGAGCACGGCTTAGACCTGTTGTCGGACAATGCTCGGGATATCACCCCTACAGTAGCCCCGGACCTAAATCCGGAGCAGGCTGCGTTGCCTAAGGACGGAGGGTGGACCCCGCCCCGCAGGCTGCACACTCATCGGCGTTGGAGCCGAACACAGGTCTCACCTCCGTAGAAGCCTGTGACTCCGGACCCCTGCACTCAGATCCGCCAGGGTTCCAGTCCAAGGCCCCGAGCCAGCCGAGCCAAAGTTGGGCCCCGTAATGGAGTTTACCGCTGCGGATATCTTTTCAAAGACTCGCCCTTCGCGACATGCTGAACTCATTAAAGTCTCTCTTTGTCGAAGGCTCGGGTCAACTATGTCCGGCTCGAGTGGGAAGCCGGCGACAAAGGAATTCGCTGCCCACCCACCACCCACTTCATTGCCACGGTCGATGATCTAACCGACGTACTCGACTTCGACTCTGAAGACATTGACAGTATGGACGACGATGTAGGAGAAGTACAGGAACCACCGCTCACAGGGCGGTGGACAACCACCTCCTCCTATGATATATATGGTGGACACTCCTAAGGAAACCAATGGCGATGAGGCAACGGAGGATAACCCGTCAGGGAGAAAAACAAAGCATGGGTGTCGTCGACGCCGCCCCAAGCCCCGCCACAGTAACACCGGCCCAGGAGATGAAAACAATCCGTATGATGCCGAAAAGGAATACAACCCTGATCAGCCCGCCTTCAAGCAGGCCGAGCAGGAAGATGAGCAGGTCAGCCCAGACGAACAGGCGACGGACGGATATCCGGAGGAGGACAACTACATGCCCACCTCCGAAGACGATATTAGCCTCGGCGACGACGAGTTCGGCGTGCCTGAGGATCCTGTAGAGCAGGAGCGCTTCAAGCAACGGCTTATGGCCACTGCAAGGAGCCTGAAAAAGAAGCAGCAGCAACTTCAAGCTGGTCAAGACCTGCTCACAGATAGATGGACTGAAGTCCTCGCAGCCGAGGAATATGGACTCGAGCGCCACACGGCTGACCGGCCACCTCGTGGCCGGGATAAAACGGCGTATCAGCCCGAATACCAGCCAAGATCGATCTACGGATCACGGGGGCGCGCCCAAACGCGCGACGACGACCGTCACGCCGGACACACTATCAACAAGTCTGGCCGGGCCGAACACAACCACCCAGAGCAATTCGAACTGCGTAGCCACATAGCCCGGCACAGAGGCGCCGTGCACCCCCTCTGCTTCACTGACGAAGTGATGGATCATGAATTCCTAGAAGGGTTCAAACCCGTAAACATCGAATCATACGATGGCACAGCAGACCCGCAGATGGATCAAGATTTCCTTCTCCACATTCACATGGCCCATGGAGACGATCTACACGCCATCAAGTATCTTCCCTTAAGCTCAAAGGACCCGCCAAGATCAAGCTAAACAGCCTGCCAAAGAAATTCCATTGGCAGTTGGGAAAACTTGAAGACGATTCTCGACAACTTCCAATAGCACATATGTGCGACCACCGAACGCCGATGATTTGAGCCACATTACTCAACAGCCCGGAGAGTCACTAGAAATTTCGACTCGGTTCCTAACTAAAAGAACCAAATAGTTGATGTCCGGACGCCAAGCCTGGCGGCTTTTAAGCATAATATCCGTGACGAGTGGCTCGCCCGACACCTCGGCCAGGAAAAACCCAAGTCCATGGCAGCTCTCACAACACTAATGACCCGCTTTTGCGTGGGCGAGGACAGCTGGTTGGCTCGCAGCAGCACTACGCCACATTCTGACACTTCGGATGGCCGCGACAATAAGGCAAGCCACGGCATAACAGACATAAGCGACGGAACAACGGCGACAGCACTGAAGACAGGAAAGTCAACGCCGGATTCAGCGGATCCAAGTCCGGTCAGCGGAAGAAGCCGTTCAAAAGAAACAATCAGGGACCATCCAGTCTGGACCGTATACTGGAGCCTTGTGCCAAATTCATGGCACCCCGGACAAGCCAGCCAACCACACCAACAAAGACTGCTGGGTGTTCAAACAGGCGGGCAAAGTAAACGCCGAAAACAAGGACAAGGGGTTGCACAGTGACGATGACGAAGAGCCCCGGCGTCCGAACACGGGGAGACAGAAGAAATTTCCCCCCAGGTGAAAACGGTCAATATGATCTACGCCACTCACATTCCCAAGCGGGAACGGAAGCGAGCACTACGGGACGTCTATGCGATGGAGCCAGTCGCCCCCAAATTCAACCCATGGTCAGCTTGTCCGATCACCTTTGATCGTAGGGATCACCCTACTAGCATTCGTCATGGTGGCTCAGCCGCATTGGTCCTAGACCCAATCATTGACGGATTCCACCTCACGCGAGTCCTTATGGACGGCGGCCGCAGCCTGAACCTGCTTTATCAGGACACATTGCACAAAATGGGCATTGATCCCTCAAGGATCAAGCCCACCAAAACCACCTTTAAAGGTGTGATTCCTGGAGTAGAGGCCCGCTGCACGAGCTCTATAACATTGGAAGTGGTCTTCGGATCTCCGGATAACTTCCGAAGCGAAGAGTTAATCTTCGATATCGTCCCTTTTCGCAGTGGTTACCACGCACTGCTCGGACGAACTGCATTCGCTAGATTCAATGTGGTACCACACTATGCATTCCTCAAGCTCAAGATGCCAGGACCACGCGGGGTCATAATAGTCAACGGACACATGGACCGCTCTCTCCGAACAGAAGAGCATACTGCAGCCCTCGCGGCGGAAGTACAATGCGGCCTCCCCCGACAAACCAATCCGGCGACAACAACTTCGAGCACCGTCAAGCGAGTCCGAAGCACCCGGCAACAGGATCACCAGGCACGCCAAGAGCGCGACTAGCAGTCCGGCCTCCGCTCAAGCCCTATCAAAGCAGCATTCGTGCCACACGTACACAATTACGCACTCAAAATACCATGGGCATAGGCAGAGGCGCAAAAATGATTCAGCCAACAGTGCGGTATTACCGCTACTTACCTTCATAACCCATCCTTCTTATTTTTCAGGACATTGCCTTAGAGCAGCCTCTTCAGAAGAGTCGGATTGTCGGACTTACATAGGAGAGAAAACCAAGGAGGCAACAGGCTTTGCGCACAAAAGGAAATACCCAGGTGGAATCTATTCACGATCGTTATACCTGTTTTACATACCTACATGCAGCCTGCCCTTGGATAGGACATGTTAAATAGTCCTATTTACTTCTGCTTAATGCTACCGTTGTAAAGATACACTTAAACGTATTATTCATCAATGGGAAACAATATATAACGTCAGCTTATTATTCCTATTTGCGCATATTTCTTGCAAATGTTTATTTAATATTGCATCCGTACACCTTGGTACGATTAGTTTGCCAGGGGCTTCTTATGACACCTCATAATACGGCATAAACAAGTCCGAACACTTTCAACAGTGCGGCACCCCAAACTTATAACACTATATGCATCAGCTCCGAATCACGTCTTGGGTCAATAGTTGGGTTTGCCCGGCTCCCTTGTTTTGGTACCTAACATTCTGTTATATCGGCTAAGGTAGCACAGGGAGAACTACTGCGATTGTGTCCCGGTTCTTCCGGACGAGCACCTCAGTAGAGAAAGCCGAAAACTGACCGGCATGATGCGGCGAGAGCTGGTCGCTGTTCGAGAGGTCTTAAAATCCTTAAAGATTTTTCCCGCTTTAGGCGATGAATCAGCCTCGTTCGATTTAGGCGTATATAGCGCCCCAATTCGGCCCTCCGAATTCTAGGGGCTTCGCCGAAATTTAAAATTGTAGACTTCTATGGCTAAGTGAAGGTTATAAAGCCGCATAGTCCGATTGCCTTGTTCGCTCGCGGATACCTCCTTAAGGGACCAAAATTTGATAAAGAGTATCCGGTTTTTCCAGAACACCCCGGTACTAGTTACGGGCGGAAGCCGATGACCTGCCTACTTTCGTAATTCTATAAACAATGCATGTAGGTAATATTTTAAATCAAAGCGATGCTACATAGCACAAGCAATTTCGCTTTATATTACAACAAAGGATGACAGAGGTACATTCATTCAAAGATCTTGTCCTTGGTACATTCATCGCCACGAGACGAGCGCCTTCATAACACCATCGTAATACTTTCGGGATAGCGATGCGCCTTGCCCTCCGGGCGCCCGCCCTTCACCAGCTTCTCCGCATCCAGCTTGCCCTAACGCACCTTTGCATCGGGCAAAGGTCCGTGGCACCCTCAATGCAAACGGATCGCTTGATAACCTCAAGCCGCGGATGGGCATTCACCATCCGCTTGATCGGCCGAAGTAGCTAGTGGGCAGGGGCTCACCAGCCACATCCGGACTATGTAATCTTTCATAGCCACTTCGCCGCCTCAGGAGTTCGACCAACTGCTTCAGCTTGGTCACCAGAGGTGGGTGTTCGCCCCAAAGATACCGGGACCAGAACAGCCCGTGGAGCTCCCTCCTCGGCACGGTAGAACTCAAGGCTCGAGATGCTGCGTGGCAGATCTACGAATGCCCCTGGAGAGCTTCGAATTCAGGTAAGTAAAAGAAACACCTCCTCCACATGTTTGCTTTGCATAAAAAATGTCTTACCCGCCGCTATCTTCTGGGCCGCCTGGTTTTCCTGTTGTGCCTTGTCGGCTTCGTCCTTGGCGTCTTTCATACTTGCAAGGGCCTTCGCAAGCTCGGCCTCTTTCATCTTAAGCTCATGCTCCATGGACTCGAACTTCTTGCTGAGCTCATGGAGCTCTTGCTGTACCTCGCCCACTCTAGCATCTTGCTTTTCGCGCTCCTTGCATTCCATGGTCGCCTTGTTTTCGGCCTCGGACAGCGCTTTCTTCAGAGACGCCACTTCGGTGGTGGCCCATGTTACACAGTCACGACGCTTCGTCGTTAGAATAACCAATTTTATCCATCCTTCATTACATGAGAACGGGGAGTCACTCACCTTTGTTCTCTTCGAGCTGCCTCTTCGTGAGGTCGAGCTCCCCCTGCGCCTGCTCCAGGTTCCGCTTTAGTCCGGTGACCTCGGCTGTGCGGACAGCAGCGGCAAGCAGCACAGCCTGCTTATTCAAAATAAATACTTACTATTAGACTCCTGCAGCTTATAATTAACCCTATGTTCGGCTTTTCCTTCCGAACACCGAACAGAGTATCAGGGGCTGCTACCTATCGGGTGGTAATTTTACATATTCCCTACTTACCTCGAAGCCCGTCAGGAGGCTTGTGCAGGCTTCGGTTAGCCCGCTTCTGGCGGACAGAACCTTCTGAATCACCGCACTCATAAGAGTACGGTGCTCTTCATCCATGGAAGCGCCGCGAAGCGCTTCCAGCAGACAATCCGACGCCTCAGGCGTAACGGAAGTCTTCGGCACGGACGGCTCACCCTCCCTAACGAGGGGCTGCCCACCTAAGTCCAGAACCATTCGAGGTTCCGGAACAGTATTCGGCTGAGAGCCCGGCTTACTGCGGCTCTCATCAACACGATCCGCGGGGATCTTGTCAGGACCCCGATTCCAAGTCACATCGACCTAGCCGGTAACACCTCATATCACTTTGCGGCCTCACGCACGGTATTCCCACGGGTGTCGCCTTACCATGGCCTGGGACCGTTTGTGCCTTTTGGCTCACGTATATGATAGTGTCGCTAGCATCCACATGACAAAGAACCCGGGCCAACATGGCTAGTCGTGAACCCAAAGCGGCACTAACCCATGGGGACAGGCATACATGAATCACATCGAGCATGTCGGTCATCAACGTATGAATTGGCTGTAGCACTGGCTAACAGGACTCCGTATCCCGGCTGTAGCAGAGCTAGGCAGGACTCGAATATCACCATGTGACATTTCCCAAGGGATGACATATAGGAACGAAGTGAAACACATGCCGCCATCAAGTGTCCAAGCAGTAGTGTGGGCTAGCAGGACTCCGTGAACCGGCAGTAGCGGACTACTATCGCCGTAAGCACGAGACTACATTTCCCCATATGAGAGGCTGCCAAGGATAAACAACTAGTTTGTCGGATCCCACTCATACCAAGCATTTCAATCATACACATAATATGCCCGATATGAGTAAATACAACAAGGCATCACAACAAAACTCTACAACTCAAAGTACTTTATTTAAGAGGCTCCGAGGAGCCATACATAACATATCCATACAGGTAGGGGTCACATGACCCAACACTCAAGTCATACAAACATACAAGCACAAAGGAAGCAAACTAGTCTGAGTACTGAGACTCTAGAAAGAAAGAAAGCTTGTGAAGCCCTTCTATCTACAAAGGGCCCTTCACAAGCCTTGGATCACCACCGGGTGGCTAGTTCACTCGTCGATGTCAAGGTCTACATAAAACCCATCGGGGGGCAGTGTTGTCGTCTGAAAAACATTAATTACAAACATGAGTACGGAGGTACTCAGCAAGTCTTACCACGTAATCCTATCATACATGCACATTCTCAAGAAGGTGGTGGAGTTATTTGCAGCAAGCCAGCTTTGACTCTTGGCTAAGCTATCCTACGTGACACCATTTGAAAACATTTGTCGCATACGCAGTCCACTAATCACCATCACAATACTCCACTGTGGATCCTCTCTCGTCACCCACGAGAGGGCCATCCACGGTACTCACACTTATCTTGAGGCTTTTAGTAGTATCCATTTACTTGTCTATGAACTGATATAGGTAACCCGAAGTCCTTCTCCGTGGACACGGCTATTCGAATAGATCATATTAACCTGCAGGGTGTACTTCTTCACACACGCTCACCACTTACCCACACACGACATGTACTGCAACCTTCAAGCGGAAGCCCAACGTGGGTGTCGGCCACAGCCTACCTAAACACTCAAGTCCCTAGTCCAGGTTTATCGCCTATTCGGTTCCATCCGCAGGAGTCCGCCGAGGTTTCCCATACAGCCCCGGACGATGTGTAGGGTTCCCGAGATACCAAACGGCACTCGGTACACGGGCCACGTGCCTACCGCAACACAACCCACCCCTAAGGTCAGCGCTATGTGCGGCCCCAAAGATGCTACAAACACCGTAAACTACCGCAACTCCCGAACTGAGAACAAGGGTGGTTAAGAAGCCGAGAGGGTCAATTAAGGATCCCAATGCGTGGTAGTAACTGTTTCATGGATCACAAACACAGAATTCAGTTCTTAGGGACGGCTTCAATGAAACAACCCACCATGTACTCCTACATGGCCTCTCATCGATACCTTTACCAAAACGTGTTCAACACTTTCACTCTCGAACCCGACACAACCTTTCACTCCAGTTCATCATCCCGATGAGCCGACTCGACACAACTCTAAGCATAGCAAGCATAGCATGGTAGGAATCACAAACATGGCTCAATCAACTCCTACACATACTAGTGGGTTTCATCTAGTTATTGTGGCAATGACAGGTCATGCAAAGGAAGTGGGCTCAACTACCGCAGCACACAATAGTTTGAATCGCGTTGTCTTAATGCAGAAACAAGAGCAGAAGCGAGAACATGGGTTTGTATCGGAATGATCAATGGGTTGCTTGCTCGATGGAGTGGTGGTAGGATCGCCTTCGCACGGATATTCGGATTATCCTGAGGCGTAACCTATCACTAAAGACATACCAAAATAAACACACATGGCAATATGCAACAATATGATGCATGCTATGACATGGCAATATGGATGTGTGTTAGCCTAATTCAAGCTGAAACAAAAAGGGATGAACTCATTTGAATCAAAGATTCAAATGCTAGCTCATTTAAAATAACCCTAAAGGGGTAATATCCTATTCTGCTTAAACAGCAAGGTTAACTTGTTTTATCATGCATGAAACCTGTACCAATGGATAGAATGGATTTTTCTGATCATTTTTCATATATAGATCTTTGCATTTGGAGTTACAGATTAATAGTTATGAATTTTTGAAATTTTTACTATATTCTGGAATTTCCTATAATAGAATAAATCCAGTAATTAATTTACTGCGTCAGCAATGCATCAGAATGACGTCAGGGTCAACGGAGACGTCCAGGTCAAACCTGACTAGTGGGTCCAGGTTGTCAGCATAATTAGTTTAACTAAAAATTAATTAAAACTAATCCTATTTAGTTAACACGGCTGGGCCCCACCTGTCATTGACTCAACAGAGTCAACCAGGGCCCACCCGGGGTCAAAGTCAACGTCGGCTGCACCGGCGTCTAGCCGCCGGCGAGCCCGACGCGGTGGCGGAAGTGGGTTTGGTCGTTCCGGCGACCAAATGGGCCGCGGAGGGTGGCTATGGGTAGCTGGGGTCGAGCCGCAGCTCTTGGTGGAGTTGGTTGGGGTCGGGGCGGCCGGAATCGGCGCCGGCGACGACCTAGGCGGCCGCCGGAGTTCGGCCGAAGGCGAACTCGAGGCTAGGGTGTTCGGTGAGGTGCGGGGAGTGTATGGTTAGACCCTACGCGACGTGGTGAGTGCGATGGACACCAAGAGGTGGCCGGAGGGTGGCCGGGAGCACGTCGGCGACGAGCTCCGTGGCGGCGGGTGCGGGTGATCTCCGTTCGGTTGCTACACGGCTCGAGAGCGAGAGAGGAAGGGAAGGGGAGATAGATGGGCTCACGGGCAACTCGGAGAAACTCTCGTTGGGGTCGGGGACGGGCCGGAGCGACGGCGGTGTTGAAGGGGATCTCTGGCGACGGCGGGATCGGGCGAGGTCGGTGCAGTGGCCTCGGGCTACTTGAGCACACGGGGCTCGGCTAGCTCGACGTAGAGGAGGGCGACGGAGCTCCTAGACACGGCGGGGAGGAGCACGGGCGGCGGGGAGCGCGGTTACGGCGACGGCGTGGCTGCGGTGGCGTCGGCCATGGCGGGGGAGCGCGAGGGAGAGGAGCTGGGGAGGAGGAGAGGTGTCAGGGGGTTCGGGGGAGGAGAATGGGAGTTATTTGCGTGGTCGCTTGGCGAGGGAAGCGGCGAGGCGGCGGCCAGGTGCATGGCACCCATGCGGTGCTCGCCGCCGAGCACACTGTCGCTGCTCTGGCCGAGCCAAGCAGCTGGCATGCAAGCAGCTGGGCTGGGCCGGCAGGTGGGCCGGTTAGTAGGCGTCAGGTAAGTATTTCTATTTGTTTTTCTTTTTCTATTTTTCTGCAACTTTCTGGAGTTTAAAAAAAAACTTAGATAGCTCCAAAAATCACCAAACTGCTCCTGGTCCATAGTTGGAATATTACCAATATGAAACATTTTAGTTTGGGAATATTTGGGCATTTGAAATATTTTATAAAATTTTAAATGCCCAAACTCAAATACTTATGATTTAATTCAAAGACCTTTGGATGACCTAGAAAATGGTGCAACACTTTTGGCAGAGGCTCTGAACAAGAGCAAAGGTGATGAGCATTTTTGAAGGGCATTTCAGGTTCATTGAAAATAATTTTAGTAAACCCTAGTTGGATTCAAAAGGGTTACGGGGTTTCTGTCCTTCCCATTTCAATTTCAAATGAAATTTAAACATGATGCACACACTAATGCATGGACTAGCTAGGATGTGACAACTCACCCCACTCAAAAGAATCTCGTCCCGAGATTTAGGATCTGCTGTAAAAGGTGGGATACTCAAGTCGAAGACGATCCTCCCTTTCCCAAGTTGCTTCTTGCTCGGAATGGTTTGACCATTGAACCTTTAGAAACTTGATATTCGACGCCGAGTGGTACGCTCGGCTTGATCAAGAATATGAACGGGATATTCTCGATGGGTGAGGTTATCTTGGAGATCAAGCGTTTGTGGTCCACTCCACGGATAGGATCCGAGAAGCAACGCCGAGTTGGGAAACGTGGAAGACATCATGGACTCGAAAGATGCGGAGGTAGTTCCAATTGGTAGGCAACTTCTCCTCGCTTGGCAAGAATGCGAAGGGTCCAATGTAACGAGGAGCCAACTTGCCTTTGATACCGAATCGATGGGTTCCTTCAAAGGAGTAACCCAAGGTAAGCCTTCGCCAATTTCATAAGCCATAGGCTTATGCTTGCGGTCATATTGGCTCTTCGACGAGATTGGGCTGTTTTCAATTTCTCACTTAACAACGCGAACCTGCTTTTCCGCTTCTCGGATCATATCCGCCAAAGAGTTGTCTCTCCCGGTTTCGACCAGTTAAGAGGCGTTCGACATTTCCGCCCATAAAGAACTTCGAAGGAGCTTTGCTTAAGCTAGCTTGATAACTATTGTTATAAGCTTAACTTGGCGAATGGAAGGCATTTCTCCCAATTCATGCCGAAAGAGATGATGAAGCTCAAGCATATCCTCTAGGATTTGATTGACTCGCTCTACTTGACCACTTGATTGAGGATGGAATGCGGTGCTAAAGGAGAGACGAAGTTCTATAGCATTTTGGAAACTTTCCCAAAATCGAGAGGTGAAGAGACTTCCACGGTCTGAGTTAATCTCCAATGGAACACCATGAAGAGACACTATTCGAGAGATGTACAAATCAGCTAGCTGGCTAGCGGTTATACTCTCACGAACGGGTAGGAAGTGGGCTACTTTGGAAAGACGATCGACGACAACGAAGATAGCATTATTCCTCTCTTGGTCCTGGGAAACCCGTAATGAAATCCATACCGATTTTATCCCATTTCCATTCAGGAATTTCCAAAGGTTGAAGGGTACCAGAGGCCGTTGATGCTCGCTTTAACTCGACGACGGACGCCGCAATTAGCAATGTATTGAGCGATTTCTCTCTTCATCCTAGTCCACCAAAACCTCCGGCGAGGTCTTGATACATTTTAGTACTACCGGGATGAATGGTGAGAGGAGAGTCATGAGCTTCCTTAAGGATCAATCGCCTCAGTTGCGCACCTTGGGAACCACTAGACGGTCTCCAAAGAACACGACACCTTGTTCATCAATGGAGAAACAATCATGACTCCTTTCTTGATGTTTCTCTTGATGCGGGAAATTCGGATCTACCTTCTCGTGCCTTGATGATCTGATCCGTAAGGGTAGGTTTCGCCACCGTGGTGGAAAGGAACTCGAGGAACAATGTGAAGATTAAGCTTACAAAATTCCTCGTGGAGAAATGGTTGACTTTGTTGTAACATCAGATTGTTACAATAAGATTTGCGACTTAGTGCGCCAGCCATGACATTGGCTTTGCTCGGGTGTAAGATATTCCTAAGTCGTAATCTGTATCAACTCGACCCAACGCCTTTGCCTCGAGATTCAAATCCGTTGGGTGAAGATGTATTTCAGACTTTGGTGATCGTGTAAATTTCGCAACGATTACCAAGAAGGTAATGTCGCCAAGTTTTGAGTGCATGGACCATCGCTGCAAGCTCTAGATCGTGTGGGATAGTTATCCTCATGTGGACGAATCGTCGAGAAGCGTAGGCAATCACATGACGATCTTGCATGAGTATGCAACCTAGTCCTTGTCGCGAGGCGCCGCAATAGATAATTCCTTAGAAAAATCTGGTGGAACAAGTACGGAGCAGATGTCGCGCCTTTTCAGTTCCCAAAGCTGAACTCGACTGTGGCCCATTCAACTTCTTATCTTTCTTGAGGAGTTTAGTTAGAGGTTTAGCAACTTTAGAGAAATTCTCGATTTAAGCGGCGGCAATAGCTCGCTAAACCGAGGAAACTCGAACTTGCTTGACCGATTCTGTGGAGTCCAATCAAGGACGGCTTGAACTCGCTTCGGGATTGACAAAGAATGCCCTTACCGAGATTACATGGCCTAGGTAGGTCACTGCAACCAGAATTCACACTTAGAGAATTTGGCATAAAGGCGGTGCTCTCAAGTTTCATCAATACTAGCCTTAGATGTTCGCATGTTCTTCCTCATTCTTGGAGTAGATGAGTATATCATCGAGGTATACCACTACTAATTTATCCAAATACTCCATGAAGATTGAGTTCATTAACCGAGAGAAGGTGGCTGGAGCATTGGTTAACCGAAGGACATGACGGTGTACTCATTGGCCATAACGAGTAACAAAGGCCGTTTTAGGAATGTCCTCGTTTTGATTTTGATTTGATGGTAGCCCAACCTCAAATCCATCTTGAAAAGATCGAGGATCCAGCGAGCTGATCATACGGATCGTTGATCCCGGGAGCGGATACTTGTTCTTGATAGTGACCAAATTGATAGGTCGGTAATCCACAACCATCCGATCCGCTCCATCCTTCTTCTTGACGAAGAGGACGGGCAAGCCCATGGAGATGAACTAGGACGGATGAAACCCTTTGCAAGGACTCATCGAGTTGTTTCTTAAGTTCGCTAGTTCTAGGGTGCCATCTTATAAGGTCTTCTAGAGATTGGGACGGTTCCGGAACAAGATCTATCACAACTCGACATCCCCGCCTGTGGAACACCGGCAGTTCTTCCGAAAGACATCCGGAAAATCACGGACTACCGGAATATCTTCGAGGTCCGGAAGGGGTTGGCATTTAAGAGTATAGTGGCGCGCTCGACACTCGGGTTAAAACATTAACTGCCTTGCCCAAGGATGGGTGAGTTGAACAGTTCTAGTAGAGCAATCAATCTTAGCGTAATGGGCTGACATCCGGTCCATACCCAAGATGATGTTTATGTCCGAGGACTTGAGAGCTATTAGAGAAGCAAGAAAGACTAATCGTCGACAAGAATTTCATTCCCATGACTTATTCTAGAGGTTTGCCATCTAGAACCAGGGTCTGAATTTCCATGGAGGTGTGCATGTCACGAATGTGGGTTGTGCAATCGAGCATAGCTCTTTAAATAAATGAATGAGATGCTCCAAGATCAAAAAGAACAGATTGTCGGATGACAATTAACAAGGAGCGCATCGAGAACGACGTTGGGATCCTCATAGGTTTCTCACTGAAACATAGTTGACATGGCCACAGCAAAGGGCAACCGGTTTAGCATGGAGCACCTTTCCGCTGGCTTACCACGGCCAATGACTTTCCGATCCGACCGGGGTTGTTCTGGGGACACTCACGGATGTAGTGGCCCGCCTCTCCACACTTGAAGCAAGTTATCATATTGGGGCGTGGAGCAGCATTAGCAGCGGGCCTCCATAAGTCTTGGGCGGTACATATCGCTGGTTGGGGCGAGGCGCCTCAAAGGATGGCCTCGGGTGAACTCCGGTGGCGAGCAAAGTTTGAATCCAAACCCGCGCTTTCGAGATCCGAGCCGGATGAAGAACCAGAGTCACGGACGTGTTTGCGTGAAGCTTCAAAATCGACGCCTAGTTTCAAAGACCGATAGCCTTATTGACTAACTTCGAAAAGAGGTGCACTCGCGCAGACGAAGATCACGGCGAAGCTCGGGCTAAGTCCCTGCGGAACCTTGCTCGCTTCTTGGCGCCGGTAGAAACTTCTTCAGAGCATAACGTGCTAAATTCCCAAACTCACGGCCGTAAGTATCCACCGTCACCTACCTTGGGTGAAATTGCAGAATTCCTCTTTTTCGATCCATGAGACCTTCCGGGATGTGATGCTCACGGAAAGCGGCACTGAATTCAGCCCAAGTAGTAATTTGTCCAACCGGACGATAGCCTCATAATTCTCCCACCAAAGGCTAGCAGTGGCCTTCGAGATGATAAGCGGCAAAGGTAACCTTATCAGCTTCAGCCACATTGGCGTAACGCAGCTTGTGGGTGATGCTGCAAGCCAATCATCCGCATCGAGAGGCTCAACGGAATACTTGAACTTCGTGGATACAGCTTGACAAAGTCATTGAGTGACACCAGATCATTTCTTGTCTGGCGGCGTGTGTTTTGCTCAATCCGCTCCCAAGAAACGATTGGTCTCACGCTTGTTGCGCTCCGCTCCAACATAACCTCGGCCAAAGATGGCGGTTGAGGCAGATTTACATTTCTAGCTCTGCTGGCTTCTCCTGCCCGAGCAGCAGGATTGTTATGGTGTTGACCATCCTAGGAAACAAAACAACGGTTTAAACCAGGATGGCAGAATTTAGCAAGGAAGTGCGGAATGTAATGGATAACACGGAATGCAAGATGTTCATCCGTATGACATGGTAATATAAAACTGCCATATATATACCAACGGTCATACACACCATTCATAGTTTAGTACAAGCCCGACGGAGTACAACTATAGGAAAGGCGTTACATCTCATCGGAAGCATTCCAAACTCCTATACATTATTTTTCTACACTTCCGAATGATACACACTAAGTCATATTCCACAAGTCACGCAAGACGGTGGAAATACAACTATTACAATACTAGGGATACTACTACTAACTCAGCAGCTCCGTAGTAGTCCTCATAGAAGTCACCACCCAAGCTCGAAGTGGAACATGATCATCCGGAATGCAGACGATCCTGTGGAGCTTATGGACCATAGGGACTCGGATGTGGCCATGGTCCAACAAACGGCGGCAGACGAGGTCCACAAGGAGGAATGATGCCTCCAACCTCACGCCACTCCATAAAGTCTAGCAGACCAGCCCGCACAGGGTACAAGTCCCTCATGTCCATGAATCCGGCTTGCACGGCAGGTGCAAACCGAGTCAGAGTAGCCCAGTGATCAGAACGGGCATTAAAGAGCTCCATACGCAAGGCCCGATTTTCACGGTCCTTGTCTTCCAGCATCTCTGTAGTGGTGCGAAGAAGTGAGTCCTCATGGGATGCATCGCTGTACATACCTCAAGGTAGCCATGCGCCCCTGTGGAGGGATGGCATGTAGCGGAAATCGGTGTTCCCAGCAAGGCGTTCCGCTCAATAATAGTCATCATTGAATAGGCTGCATCTTGCACGGACATCCCAATAGTGATCCCAAGTCCATAAGAACAGTGGAGCGGTTCAAGAGTCTGGATAAGATGGATATATCCCGACGACCGTACAGATATTGGCTTTGATTAAAATCCCTAAACTGCTCCTCGACGGTATATTCAGATACCATCGGTAACCGGTCTCGACCATCACTCGAACCAACATTGCCGTGTGACCACACACATCAATGCAACGGGTCGATTTAACCACTTGGTTCTGGGACGGTGGCCATCTGAAAGCACAGCCACAATGCAAAGACATTAGAATTCTAGGAAAATCGGGCAGCATAACATCTGTAAATGCTCAAAACAGATTTGAGACATTCATAATCAGATTGCAAAACCACTCAACAACATCATATCAAGGTTCTGGTTCAACTGATAGCATACTAAAAAGTAGTAGAAACTGAACTGAGGATGTAACCAACAATCCTATAAGTTACTACGGATTAGTAACACGTGAACCGATAGAGAGAAGAGAGCCTAGTCCTATACCCACGAGATTGAGAAGAGGATGACTCAGATCGAGGGCATAAGGTAAAGGAGTAAAAGAGCCTTACGCTCCTCCCACAATCAATTCCCTACATATAACTAAAGCATTTCTAGACTCAACATCGACCAGTTTGGCTTAGCGAACCCACAGCAGCCCTCGCTCTCGATGCCAACGCCTGTCAGACCCCGATTCCAAGTCACATCGACCTAGCCGGTAACACCTCATATCACTTTATGCCTCACGACGGTATTCCCACGGGTGTCGCCTTACCATGGCCCGGGACCGTTTGCGCCTTTTGGCTCACGTATATGATAGTGTCGCAGACTAGCAGGACTCCGGTGAACCGGGTTGTAGCGGACTACTATCGCTCAGAAGCACGAGACTACATTTCCCCATATGAGAGGCTGCCAAGGATAAACAACTAGTTTGTCGGATCCCACTCATACCAAGCATTTCAATCATACACGCGATATGCCCGATATGAGTAAATACAACAAGGCATCACAACAAAACTCTACAACTCAAAGTACTTTATTTAAGAGGCTCCGAGGAGCCATACATAACATATCCATACAGGTAGGGGTCACATTCCAACACTCAAGTCATACAAACATACAAGCACATGCGGAAGCAAACTAGTCTGAGTATAGACTCTAGAAAGAAAGAAAGCTTGTCAAGCCCTTCTATCTACAAAGGGCCCTTCACAAGCCTTGGATCACCACCGGGTGGCTAGTTCACTGCCGATGTCAAGGTCTACATAAAACCCATCGGAGGGGGCAGTGTTGTCGTTGAAAAACATTAATTACAAACATGAGTACGGAGGTACTCAAAGAAGTCTTACCACGTAATCCTATCATACATGCACATTCTCAAGAAGGTGGTGGAGTTATTTGCAAGCAAGCCAGCTTTGACTCTTGGCTAAGCTATCCCACGTTGTAACACCCGGATGATTAATGAACAGTAATCACCCCGGTTACATGTACAAACCTCTCTTTGATTCGAACCCGTTCTAAAACAAAATCAAAACTAAAACAAACGATAAAAAGTTTCAAAAACAAAATCTAAAATGTTCGGGGGTTGTCTAAAATAGCTAACCTAATATTGGTGGGGTGCACTAATTTTGTAAAATGCTCGCATTTTAAATAAACTAAAAACAGAAAAGAAAAATAATAAAAAGAAAACAAAATAAAAGAGAGGGGAAACCCCCGCCCAGCCAGCCCCCCTCCCCACCAGCCCCTCGCCCCGCCCATTCCCCTTCCTCTGGCCGCCCATCGCCCAGCCCGCCGGCCACATACCCCCCACCCCGCTGCAAACCCTAGCCGCCCCATTCCCCCACGCGCCCCACCCTCTCCTCGCTCGATTGGATCGGGGCGGAGAACCCCGACCGAGCCACCCCGCCGCCCCACCTGGCGGCCCCGCCCCCCACCGCCGCCGCCCCCCCCCTCATCCTCCTCGCCACCACTGAGCCCCTCCTCCCTCCGCCGCCTCTGTTGCTGGCACTGCTGCTGGTCGGCCTCCCCTCCCTGACCCCAGCGCCTCCCCGACCGGGCCTCGATCACTGGGTGCCACCGCGCCCCACCGAGCCGCCGCCTTTGCCTAGTCCCGACTTCGTGAGGCCTCTCCTCTCTCCTCCTCCCGAACCGCCCTGCCGGCTGGCTGTCTGCCGGGCTCACCTCCATGGTCGCGCGCCTTCCCCTGTTCCTCTCCTTCCTCCTCGCTGCTCCGGCCGTGGTCGAGGCCACGACTTCTGGCCACCAAACCCCGGTCCTTCTTCACTGCTGCCCTGAACGGCGCTGGCTGACGAACTCGGTTCCGCCCCGACCAGCCCCGACCGCCCCGCCACGATGGCCTCTCCCCCTCCTTCGACGCAGATCTCCGCGCCCTATCGGCGCCAACCTCGATCAACCCTCATGGCGCTCGCCATCCCCTCGCTTACGCCTTTACTCGCCCCACTCTGCCGCCTCAATCGCCTGGCCGGGCCATGGCCGTCCGCCGGTCGCTGTGGCTACAGGCGGCCTCCGGCTGCCGTCTTGGGCCTTGCCGCCTCGGCCCGGCTGACCTCGGGCGGGCGCCAAGGCCAGGTCCTCCTCCGGGAGCGCCTCGAACCATCGCGCTCACCTTGGCTGCCTGCTTGGCCTCAAGGATGACATGGGGCCCCACCCCCAAAGAACGATTTTATTAAAACAGAATAAAAATAAAATGAAATTAAATTAAACTAATTAACTAATTAATTAATTAATTAATTTAATTAATTAATTAATTAATTAATCTAATTAATTAATTTAATTAACCCTAATCACTAATTAACCAAATTAACTAAGGTTAATTAACTTTGATTAGGCAAATTAAATTTAATAGAGAATGACATGCGGGACCCACCTGTCAGGGTTGACTCAGCCAACCCTGTTGATCGATGACGTCAAGATGACATCATGCCGATGTCATAAATGCATTTTCGAAATTAATTAAATAATTAATAAAATTCCGTAAATTAATAAAATCTTTTAAAATCATATCTTTTAATCGTAATCCGGATTAAAATATTTTCAACATGAAAGTTGCTCGAACGACGAGACGAATCCGGACACGCAATCCGCTCGGCCCACCCACACCTCTAACCTATCGAACCTGCAAACTTTCCTCTCCGTTCATTCGTCTCGACAGACGTCGAACCGGAAAACTTCCTGATGTTTTCCCCTAACCAAGACCCTCATACCACGTTAGGGCACGCCTAGCATCGCTTCTTGACATGTCATGCATCGATATGCATCTGTTTACTTTGTATTCATTGTTTCTTCCCTCTTCTCTCCGGTAGACTACGAGACCGACGCCGCAATGGCCGCTCGACTACGGTGTTGACGACCCTCTCTCTTGCCAGAGCAACCAGCAAGCCCCCCTTGATCACCAGATATCGCTTACTCTTATCTACACCGCTTGCATTAGAGTAGCATAGCATGTTATTGTTTTGATACTCCTATACCGCTGCATAGCTTTGTCCTTGTAACTTCATTGTTACCTTACCGCAATCCTATATGCTTAGTATAGGATGCTAGTACTTTCATCTGTGGCCCTTCTTTCTTGTCCATCTGCTGGTGCTATACTATTGGGCCGTGATCACTCGGGAGTTGATCACGGTATATACTATATACTTATACATGATACATGTGAGACTAAAGTCGGTCGGCCGATGGAGCACCATGAGTGGATCTTTGAGGCGGAGCGACAGGCAGGTTGAGACCGCCTAGGAGAGAGGTGGGCCTGGCCCTGTTCGGCGCTCAAGGTTACTTAACACGCTTAACGAGGTCTTGGTATTTGATCTGGGTTGGCTACGAGCTTATACGCACTAACCATCTACGCTGGAGAAGTTATGGGTATCCCGCTGCCGTGGTATCACCAAGCACTTCAGACGTCACGACGGAGGCGGCGCCGGATTGGACTCGAACGCTACTTGGCTAGGTCTGCTTCCGCCACAGACGTTAACGCAGAGTGTGCTCGAGGCGATGGGCCCAGACCCCGCGCGCTTAGGTTTAGACCGCGTGTTGGCCTCTCACAGTTTAGGTGGGGCTGCGACGTGTTGATCTTACGCTGTCGGGCATGACCCGGAAAGTGTGTCCGCCAAATGGGATCAAGCGTCTTTGGGTAAGATGGTGCACCCTGCAGGGAAGTTAATCTATTCGGATAGCCGTGATCTTCGTAACAGGACGACTTGGAGTTGTACCTTGAGCTTATGACAACTAGAACCGGATACTTGATAAAACACACCTTCCAAGTGCCGATATAACCGGTGGTCGCCTCGCTCGTGGTTATGAGCAGGGATTGCCGGTAGGATTATTGCTATATGATGTTACTTGGAGGACTTCAGATTGTCTCCTCCTACTGCTGTAAGACGGTGTCCGTAAGCGTAGTCTTCATAAGACTAGCTATCCCCTCTTATTCTCGGCATTCTCGATTCAGTCCACCGATATGGCCTTTACACATATATCCATGCATATGTAGTGTAGCTCCTTGCTTGTAGTACTTTGGATGAGTACTCACGGTTGCCTTGTTCCCCTTTTCCCCTACCTCTACTCGATTGCTGCAACTGCACGATGGAGCCCAGGAGCCGACGCCACCGCCTATGATGACTACTACTCCGGAGGTGCCTACTACTACGTGCAGCCCCGACGGCGACCGGGAGTGACCTAGGAGGATCCCTGCAGGGAGGCCTGCTCCTCTTCGATCTCAGATCCCGCTTTGTGCTAGCCATCTTATGGCACCTTGTTTAACTTATGTCCAGACTCAGATATTGTTGCTTTCACGACTCGCCTATGATCGAGCACTTGTATTCGAGCCCTCGAGGCCCTCGGCTTGTATTATGATGCTTGTATGACTTATTTTATTTGTAGAGTTGTGTTGTGATATCTTCCGTGAGTCCTTGATCTTGATCGCATACATTTGCGTGCATGATTAGTGTACGATTGAATCGAGGGCGCCACAAGTTGGTATCGAGCCATCGCTGTAGGAATCCCCTTCCACACTCCTTGGTCAAGTCGAGTCTAGACATTGCAAAACTTTTACTAACTTGGCTGTGTGCCTTACGGGCCCACGCCGCCATCGGGTGGTACTAGGATCTTTTACTCCTCGACCTTTACTCGGGACTCTGAACTCTTCTACTCGGGTTAAACGATTTTACTAACTATCACTAGGATCCCGTGACCGCATTCACCCCAAAGTTGGATATAGCCTTAGTTGTTTTGAATTGTATTTGAGCAATTTCCACACCGTCATTTGACTCCTTTGAAACGCCTTTGTTTCGGATGGAACCCACGAGGCAGGTAAATGCGCCACACGACGGCCATTGGTGCTCGGGATCACTGCGGTGCTAGCCGAGATGATGACCTATCTGGGTTATCGCCGCACCCCGAGTACACCGCCTATGAGGAGTACCAGACTATAACCAGGAGCAGTACCGCGCCATCGCCCACCTCTACTCTCGGAGTATGAGTCCACTATTGGCCGCACACCGCACATGGTGTTGGAGTGACCATCGATATGGCAGTCCACGATGCTGCTTATGCTGCTCGACACGTCTTCGCGCAGAGTATCGAGAGTTGGACACCTCCCCTTGAGCACATTGCTATCGCGTCGATGTTGGTGAGGAGGGTTACTACACCGCTGCCTACACCATCGTCACCAGAGAGCCTTTCCACCATCGTAACTTTGTTCTCGCATGCGATGGGCTGGATCGAGCTAACCGAGCTCTTCGCCACGAGTTGTACATCACCCGTCAAGCACCTCTACCGCGTTCTCGACGCTGATGCACCCTTTGTCCGATCCGGAGAGCTGCCACGCTCGCGATCTACCCAGCCAGACCGTGATGCCCTGTGGTGTCGGTTACGACGTGGAGGCTACTCTCCCGACTTGGCCCTTTCTCGCCACCGGACGCCGGATTCAGCACCGAGTATCCGCGGCCCCTGTGTCACCGACGTGGAGGACTATCCGCTGCCGACTATCAGCTTTCAGCTACAGACTACCTCCGCAGCATCGCGTGGGACCTGATGTAGACTTGTTGTTAGTATTTGATGTATTCGCCGCGAGCCTGCGTGCCGCCTATGATGTAGTAGTCTATGTACTGGACTCTATGTATCGAACTCTATGCATGATTCCTTTTGTAAGATATGCCAACTACTATGTAGTTCCCATCATGCTGCTTTCATTATGCATGTTTCATCATGAATGATTCCTGTCTCTTGCTTAATTTCTCAAATGTGAACTACCCTCGTTATATAATAGCAGGATGGTTAGGCCAGCAGTCGTGGTCGTGGTGCCAACTTCCCACCCCGCCGAGTACATGGCTGGTATGATCCAACAGCTCGAGATGAATCGCCAGCTCATGGAGAATATGATGGCTCAGCCTCGCCCCAATATGCACCAAAGACCCAAACGGAACAACTCGCAGGATTTCATACGCTCAACCCCAGCGTGTACCGCAGCTCAACTCAGCCATCGGATGTCGATGATCTGCCCGTGACATCACCTATGAGATGGAGTCTGCTGATGTAGCCCCTCGCCAGCTATGTCACTTTTGCTTCCTTCTTCCGAAGGGACCCGCAGCTCAATGGTGGGACAGCCACCGCGCATTTCGCCAGCTTGGAACACTCATCACCGGCCGACTTCCGTGCTGCCTTCCGTGCCCGCTTCATCCCTCAAGGGGTCATGGACCGAAGAAGCGTGAGTTCGCAACCTCACCCAAGGCAACAAGACTGTTGAAGCTTATCAACAGAGTTCTGGACTTGTCTCGCTATGTCAAGAGGATATTGCAACCGATGCACGCAGACAGAGAAGTTCCGTGACGGTCTTCAAGTCGACATCAAGCTCGCACTCTAGTGCACGACTTTGCTGATTTCGCCACCTTGGTGAACAAAGCTATCAATGTCGAAACTGGTCCGCAGGAATACCAGAGCTCTAACAAAGAACTGCGTGACACGGGCTCATCTTCGGCCCGTCCTCGCAGAAGGCGCAAGATATGGATTCCCAACAGCATGTACCGGCCGAATGCACCCGCTTCAAAGCAGAACTATGCTACACCGCGCGCTTACAACTAAGCAGCCAAGCTTCCAGCTCCACCACCCCAAGCCCTGCTCCCACTCCCAATAATGGCTTATGCTTCAAAGGACAGCCAGGCACCGTGCTAGAGAATGCAACCGTAACCAGAATCAGTTGGCCCTTCCAAGAATCGGCCGTGGAAACACCTGTAACCGCAACAACACCGGCAAGTCTTATGGGCAAGCTCAGCCAACCACGTTGATCCGAACGAAGCTCAAGACCAGCTCACATCGTGATGGGTACACTCGAAATTCAGTACAGATCTGTTTTATTCGATTCAGAGCATCGCATTCATTCATGTCTCAAGACTTTGCATACAAGCACGACGTTAAGTGTGAAGAGATGAACTCTTCGGTAGTGGTAAAACCCATTGGGACAATGTCAAACCTCCATGGTTGGCGCCGACGTCCCGTGGAAATCAAGGGTTGGAATTCTATGCCTCCCCATTATCCTCAAGACGCCTAACATCGACCTCATTTTGGGGATGGATTGGTTGAAAGCGATACGGCGCCAATCGCTTATGCCACTAAGACCGCCCATCTGCTTCACCCTTCCGATGAAATAGTAAGCTACAATGCTCGTTCGTTCAAGATGCCGAGGCAAGGCTCTATGCATTGAATGCATTGAACGCCGCACCCTCGAGGGAATTGAAAACATTCCCGCTGCTTTGCATTTCCAAGACGCTCTTTCTCAAGAACTTCCAGGATTCCCTCGCTAGAGCTGTCAATTCGTCATCGACTTGAAACCGTGCACCACTCCTATAGCTGTTTACTACAAGATGCCGCGCGATGAACTCCTTGAGCTAAAGGAGGAAATCGACAAATCTCTTCAAAGCGGCTTCATTCGCCCAAGTTGCTCTCCTTGGGGAGCACCTTCTCTTTGTCAAGAAGAAGGATGGGACAAACCGATTGGTCCAAGACTACCGCCCTATAAATCAAGCTACCATTCAGAATAAGTATCCTCTTCCTCGGATCAATGATCTTTATGATCAATTGGCTGGTTCGTCGCTGTTCTCAAACTCGACTTGAGGTTGGGTTACCACCAGATCCGTGTTCGTGAGGAGGATATCCCCAAGACCGCATTCGTGACTCGTTATGGTTCATACGAGTACACCGTCATGTCTTTCGCTTAACCAATGCTCCAGCCACCTTCTCCGCTCGATGAACTATATATTCATGGATTACCTCGACAAGTTTGTCGTGGTTTATCCGGATGATATCCTGATCTATTCCAAGAATGAAGAAGAACATGTGAACATCTTCGCCTTGTGCCGAAAAGCTACGAGAGCATCAACTCTATGCCAAGTTCTCCAAGTGTGAATTCGGCTTCCAAGTAACCTATCTTGGGCATGTCATTTCTAAGGATGGTATTGCCGCCAACCCCGAACGAGTTCAGGCTATTCTCGATTGACTCCTCCAAGAACGCATAAGTCGAAGTTTTCTCGGTCTCGCCACTATTGCCGCCGATTCGCCGAGAACTTCTCCAAGATTGCCAGCCTCGACTAACCTGCTGTATAAGGGCGCCAAATTCCAATGGATGATAAATGTCGAAAGTTTCCGTGCACTCAAAGACAAGTTGACGCTCGCCCAAATGCTAGCTCCTCCCGATACTAAGAAGGACTTCGTCATTTATCGCGACGCTTCTCGTCAAGGTTTAGGCGGTGTCCTAATGCAAGAGCGCAAAGTGGTTGCTTATGCCTCTCGCACATTCGCCTCACGAGGAGAACTACCCAGTTCACGACCTCGAACTTGCTGCCGTCATTCATGCACTAAAGCAAATGGCGACATTACCTTCTCGGTAATCGCTATAGATCTTCACCGACCACCAAAGTCTGAAGTATCTGCTTACTCAGCCAGACCTGAACCTCCGCGCCAGAGATGGATGGAGACCATTGCGACTTTGATTTGGGTATTTCCTATACGCCAGCAAGGCTAATGTAATGGCTGATGCCTTGAGCCGCAAGTCTTATCGCAACCACCTTCAGTTCACCAAGTTCAGCCCCACTTGTTGAAGAATCAGAAAGTGAACCTCCATATTGTTCCTCCGGTGCACTCGCTCCCCTCCTCCGGAGTTCCAAAGATGAATCTCCGTGTTGTTCCCTGTGGTTCCTCTATACCCGGCTGTTGAACCCGATCTCGTGGGCACCATAAAGACAATGCAGGATTTGACTCAAGTCTACAAGCTTAAACAAGACATCAGAAAGGAAATCCTCATCCTTCACTATTGCCGATGATGGCGCCTTTGTACTTCAAAGGCCGCCTAGTGGTGCCGTAAGAAGGAAAACCTGAATATGACTCGAAGGTTATGAAAGAAGCTCATGATACGCCTCTATGTATCCATCCCGGCAGTACAAAGATGTATCAAGACATTCGCCGAGATTCCGTGGTCTAATATGAAGCAAGACATTGCTCGCTATGTTTCGAGTGTGACGCTTGCCGTCAGATCAAAGCAGAACATCAAAGGCCTGCTGGAACTCGCAACCTATCTCTATTCCCGAATGGAAATGGGACCATGTTGAAATGGACTTCGCCACCGGATTTCCCAAATCGCAGAAAGGTAATGATGCTATTCTTGTCGCCATTGACCGCTTTCTAAAGTTGCACATTTTCCGGCGGTCAAAGAAACGATCACGCTAGCCAGCTTGCAACGCCTATATGTCCGAATTGTTTCACTTCACGGTATTCCACTGGTTATCGCTCGGACCGTGGCAGCTTATTCACTTCAAGATTCGCAAGTTTTCAAGAAGCTATGGGGACTCATTTATCTTTCAAGATCGCTTTCATCCGCAAGTCAAGGGCAAGTTGAACGTGTCAACCAAATTCTCAAGACATGCTTCGAGCTTGTGTCGTCTTCATTCGCAAGAAATGGGAGGAATCTCTCCGTATGCTGAGTTCTCTTATAATAATAGCTATCAAGCTAGTCTCAAGATGGCCCCTTTGAAGTGTTATATGGACGAAAGTGCCGAACCCTCCGAATGGTCAAATCGGGAACGCCCACTCTTCGTCCGGATATTATCCAACATGCCAAGAACAAGTCCGCATTATTCGCGAGAATCTCAAGATCGCCAATCGCGCCAAAAGAGTAATTATGACCGTCATCACAAAGACATGGTCTATCAACTTTGGCGAAAAGGCCTATCTTCGCTACACCAATGAAGGGTGCTCACCGCCGGATCAAGGGCGTTAGCGCCTCGCTATATTGGCCCTTTCACTATTCTCGAAAGGCGGAAAAGTGGCTTATCAACTCGAGCTTCCGTCGAACCTTTCTCAGTTCACGATGTGTTCCACGTGTCCCAACTCCGACGCTGCTTCAAGGACCCAATCCGAGCGGTGGACCATGAAGTGCTCGAATTGCAACAGACCTCTCCTATAAAGAGCATCCGGTCCGCATTCTCGACCAAGCTGAACGCCGCACACGTCAGAAGGCGATCAAGTTCCTCAAAGTCCAGTGGTCGAATCACTCTGAAGATGAAGCCACCTGGGAACGCGAGGATCGTCTTCGAGATGAATACCCCGCACTCTTTCCTTCTACCTCCTAAATCTCGGGACGAGATTTCTTGTAGTGGAGGAGATTTGTAACACCCGGATGATTAATGAACAAGAATCACCCCGTTATCGTATTAAACCTCTCTTTGATTCAACCCGCTCTAAAACAAAATCAAAACTAAAACAAACGATAAAAAGTTTCAAAACAAAATCTAAAATGTTCGGGGTTGTCTAAAATAGCTAACCTAATATTGGTGGGTGCACTAATTTTGTAAAATGCTGGCATTTTAAATAAACTAAAACAGAAAAAAAAAGAAAATAAAAGAGAGGGGGAAACCCCCGCCCAGCCCCCCCCCTCCCCACCAGCCCCCGCCACCGCCCATTCCCCCCGGGCCGCCCATCGCCCACCGCCCGCCACATACCCCCACCCCCCTGGCAAACCCTAGCCGCCTCCCCATTCCCCCCACGCCCCCCACCCCTCTCTCGCCTGATTGATCGGGCGGAGAACCCCCGACCGAGCCACCCCCGCCCCCACCTCGCTGGCGGCCCCCGCCGCCGCACGCCTCGAACCCCCTCATCCTCCCGCCACACTGGGAGCCCCCTCCTCCCCTCCGTCCGCCCCCAAGCTGGCACTGCCATGCTGGTCGGCCTCGCCCCTCCCGACGCCGGCCAGCAAGGCCCCGACCGCCTCCCCCGCCGGTCGCCACCGCCTCCACCGAGCCGCTTGCCTAGTCCCGACTTCTGTGAGGCCTCTCTCTCCTCCTCCCGAACCGCCCGTCGCCCGCCCGGGCTGTCAGCCTCGCTCACCTCCGCGTCGCGCTGGCCCCCCCCGTTCCTCTCCTTCCTCCTCGCTGGCTCCGGCCGTCCGAGGCCACGACCTTCGCCACAACCCCTCTCTCCCCATCATGTCCCCGACGGCGCCACGACCGAACTCGTTGCTGGCCTGACCGCCCCGCCGATGGACTTCTTCCCCCCCTGCCGACAGATCTCCGGCGCCTCTATCGGCGCCTCAACCTCGATCGAACCCTTCAAGACGCCGCCATCCCCCATTTACGCCTCTGGCCCCGCCTGTCGCCTGAATCGCCTTGGCTGCCCTGGCCGTCCGGCCGGATTGTTGCGTGGCTCTGACCTCCCCTGCCTTGGGCCTCGGCCGCCCGGCCCCGTTGACCTCGGCGCGCGCGCGCCGCCAGTCCTCCTCGGGAGCGCCGACAGGCATCGCCACACGCCGGCCGCCTGCTTGGCCTGGCGTATGACATGGGGCCCCACCCCCCAAAGAACGATTTTTATTAAAACAGGAATAAAAATAAAATGAAATTAAATTAAACTATTTAACTAACTAATTAATTAATTAATTAATTAATTAATTAATTAATCTAATTAATTTGATTAATTAACCCTAATCACTAATTAACCAAATTAACTAAGGTTAATTAACTTTGATTAGGTTAATTAAATTTAATAGAGAATGACATGGGACCCACTGTCAGGTTGACTCAGTCAACCCTGTTGATCGATGACGCCAAGATGACATCATGTCGATGTCATAAATGCATTTTCGAAATTAATTAAATAATTAATAAAATTCCGTAAATTAATAAAATCTTTTAAAATCATATCTTTTAACCGTAATCCGGATTAAAATATTTTCAACATGAAAGTTGCTCGTAACGACGAGATGAATCCGGATACGCAATCCGCTCGTCCACCCACACCTCTAACCTATCGAACCTGCAAACTTTCCTCTCCGGTTCATCCGTCTGACAGACGTCTCTAACCGGAAAACTTCCGGATGTTTTCCCCTAACCAAGACCCCTCATACCACGTTAGGGCACGCCTAGCATCGCTTGACATGTCATGCATCGATATGCATCTGTTTACTTTGTATTCATTGTTTCTTCCCCTCTTCTCTTCGGTAGACTACGAGACCGACGCCGCTTGGCCGCCTCGACTACGGTGTTGACCCTCTCTCTCTGCAGAGCAACCAGCAAGCCCCCTTGATCACCAGATATCGCTTACTCTTATCTACACTGCTTGCATTAGAGTAGCATAGCATGTTACTGTTTTGGATACTCCTATACCGCTGCATAGCCCGTCCTTGTAACTTCATTGTTACCTTACCGCAATCCTATATGCTTAGTATAGGATGCTAGTACTTTCATCTGTGGCCCTACTTACTTGTCCGTCTGCCGTGCTATATTATCGGGCCGTGATCACTCGGGAGTTGATCACGGTATATACTATATACTTATACATGATACATGTGAGACTAAAGTCGGTCGGCCGATGGAGCACCATGAGTGGATCTTTGAGGCGGAGCGACAGGCAGGTTGAGACCGCCTAGGAGAGAGGTGGGCCTGGCCCTGCTCGGGCGTTCAGGTTACTTAACACGCTTAACGAGGTCTTGGTATTTGATCCGGGTTGGCTACGAGCTTATACGCACTAACCATCTACGCTGGAGTAGTTATGGGTATCCCGCGTTGTGGTATCACCAAGCACTTCGGACGTCACGACGAGCGGCGCGCGCCGGATTGGACTGGAACGCTCTTTGGGCTAGGTCTTCTTCCGTCACAGACGAACGCGCAGGTGTGCTCGAGGCGATGGGCCTGACCCTGCGCGCTTAGGTTTAGACCGCGTGTTGGCCTCTCACAGCCTAGGTGGGGCTGCGACGTGTTGATCTTACGCGGCGGGCATGACCCGGAAAGTGTGTCCGCCAAATGGGATCAAGCGTCTTTGGGTAAGATGGTGCACCTGCAGGGAAGTTAATCTATTCGGATAGCCGTGATCTTGATAACAGGACGACTTGGAGTTGTACCTTGAGCTTATGACAACTAGAACCGGATACTTGATAAAACACACCTTCCAAGTGCCGATACAACCGTGGTCGCCTCGCCGTGGTTATGAGCAGGGATTGCGGGTAGGATTATTGCTATATGATGTTACTTGGAGGACTTCAGATTGCCTCCTCCTACCTGTTGCAAGACCGGTGTCCGAGTTTAGTCTTCATAAGACTAGCTATCCCCTCTTATTCTCGCATTCTGCAGTTCAGTCCACCGATATGGCCTTTACACATATATCCATGCATATGTAGTGTAGCTCCTTGCTTGCGTAGTACTTTGGATGAGTACTCACGGTTGCCTTGTTCCCCTTTTCCCCTACCTCTACTCGATTGCTGCAACTGCACGATGGAGCCAGGAGCCGACGCCACCGCCTATGACGACTACTACTCCGGAGGTGCCTACTACTACGTGCAGCCCACCGACGACGACTGTGAGTGACCTAGGAGGATCCTGTGCAGAGGCCTGCTCCTCTTCGATCTCAGATCCCAGCTTTGTGCTAGCCATCTTATGGCACCTTGTTTAACTTATGTCCAGACTCAGATATTGTTGCTTCCGCTGACTCGCCTATGATCGAGCACTTGTATTCGAGCCCTCGAGGCCCCTGGCTTGTATTATGATGCTTGTATGACTTATTTTATTTGTAGAGTTGTGTTGTGATATCTTCCCGTGAGTCCTTGATCTTGATCGTACACATTTGCGTGCATGATTAGTGTACGATTGAATCGAGGGCGCCACATGCGTGACACCATTTGAAAACATTTGTCGTACACGAGTCCACTAATCACCATCACAATACTCCACCGTGGATCCTCTCTCGTCACCCACGAGAGGGCCATCCGCGGTACTCACACTTATCTTGAGGCTTTTAGTAGTATCCATTTACTTGTCTATGAACCGATATAGGTAACCTGTAAGTCCTTCTCCGTGGACACGGCTATTCGAATAGATCATATTAACCTGAGGGTGTACTTCTTCACACACGCTCTCACCACTTACCGCCGTTTACACGACATGTACTCGGCAACCTTCAAGCGGAAGCCCAACGTGGGTGTCGGCCACAGCCTACCTAAACACTCAAGTCCCTAGTCCAGGTTTATCGCCTATTCGGGTTCCATCCGCAGGGAGTCCGGCCGAGGTTTCCCATACAGCCCCGAACGATGTGTGCAGGGTTCCCGAGATACCAAATGGGCACTTTCGGTACACCGGGCCACGTGCCTACCGCAACACAACCCACCCCTAAGGTCAGCGCTAAATGCGGCCCCAAAGATGCTACAAACACCGTAAACTACCGCAACTCCCGGATCGAGAACAAGGGTTGTTAAGAAGCCGAGAGGGTCAATTAAGGATCCCAATGCGTGGTAGTAACTGTTTCATGGATCACAAACACAGAACTCAGTTCTTAGGGACGTCTTCAATGAAACAACCCACCATGTACTCCTACATGGCCTCTCATCGATACCTTTACCAAAACGTGTTCAACACTTTCACTCTCGAACCTGACACAACCTTTCACTCCAGTTCATCATCCCGATGAGCCAGACCTGACACAACTCTAAGCATAGCAAGCATAGCATGGTAGGAATCACAAACATGGCTCAATCAACTCCTACACATACTAGTGGGTTTCATCTAGTTACTGTGGCAATGACAGGTCATGCAAAGGAAGTGGGCTCAACTACCGCAGCACACAACAGTTTGAATCATGTTGTCTTAATGCAGTAAACAAGAGCAGAAGCGAGAACATGGGTTTGTATCGGAATGATCAATGGGTTGCTTGCCGATGGAGTGGTGGTAGGATACCGCCCTTGAGCGGATATTCGGATTATCCTCGGAGGCGTAACCTATCACTTAAAGACATAACAAAATAAACACACATGGCGATATGCAACAATATGATGCATGCTATGACATGGCAATATGGATGTGTGTTAGCCTAATGCAAGCTGAAACAAAAAGGGATGAACTCATTTGAATCAAAGATTCAAATGCTAGCTCATTTAAAATAACCCTAAAGGTGTAATATCCTATTCTGCTTAAACAGCAAGGTTAACTTGTTTTATCATGCATGAAACCTGTACCAATGGATAGAATGGATTTTTCTGATCATTTTTCATATATAGATCTTTGCATTTGGAGTTACGGATTAATAGTTATGAATTTTTGAAATTTGAACTATATTCTGGAATTTCCTATAATAGAATAAATCCAGTAATTAATTTACTGCGTCAGCAATACATCAGAATGACGTCAGGGTCAACGGAGACATCCAGGTCAAACCTGACTAGTGGGTCCAGGTTGTCAGCATAATTAGTTTAACTAAAAATTAATTAAAACTAATCCTTTTTAGTTAACAGGGCTGGGCCCCACCTGTCATTGACTCAACAGAGTCAACCAGGGGCCACCCGGGGTCAAAGTCAACGTCGGCTGCACCGCGCTCAGCCGCCTGGCGAGCCCCGACGCGTGGCGGAAGTGGGTTTGAGTCGTTCGGCGACCAAATGGGCCATGAGGGTGGCTATGGGTAGCTGAGGTCGAGCCGCAGCTCTTGGTGGAGTTGGTTGGGGTCGGGCGGCCGGAATCGGGCGGCGACGACCTAGGCGGCGCGGAGTTGGCCGAAAGCGAACTTCGAGGCTAGGGTGTTCGGTGAGGTGCGGGAGTGTATGGTTAGACCCCACGCGACGTGGTGAGTCGATGGACACCAAGAGGTGGCGGAGGGTGGCCGGGAGCACGCCGGCGACGAGCTCCGTGGCGGCGGGTGCGGTGATCTCCGTTCGGTTGCTACGGCTCGAGAGCGAGAGAGGAAGGAAGGGAGATAGATGGGCTCACGGAAACTCGGAGAAACTCGTTGGGGTCGGGACGGGCCGGAGCGACGGGCGGCGTTGAAGGGATCTCGGCGACGGCTGGATCGGGCGAGGTCGGTGCGGTGGCCTCGGGCTACTTGAGCACGCGGGCTCGGCTAGCTCGGCGAGAGGAGGCGCGGAGCTCCTAGACACAGCGAGGAGGAGCACGAAGGCGGCGGGGAGCGCTGATTCTGGCGACAACGTGGCTGCGGTGGCGTCGGCCATGGCGAGGGCGCGAGGGAGAGGAACTGGGAGGAGGAGAGGTGTCGGGGGTTGGGGAGGAGAATGGGAGTGATCCGTGGTCGCTTAGCGAGGAAGCGAGGCGGCGGCCAGGTCGTGGCACCCATGCGGCGCCGCCGCCGAAAGCACTCCTGCCTGCTGGTCGAGCCAAGCAGCTCGCTAGCATGGGCAGCTGGGTTGGGCCGGCAGGTGGGCCGGTTAGTAGGCGCCAGGTAAGTATTTCTATTTGTTTTTCTTTTTCTATTTTTCTGCAACTTTGTGGAGTTTTTAAAAATACTTAGATAGCTCCAAAAATCACCAAACTGCTCCTGGTCCATAGTTGGAATATTACCAACATGAAACATTTTAGTTTGGGAATATTTGGGCATTTGAAATATTTTATAAAATTTTAAATGCCCAAACTCAAATACTTATGATTTAATTCAAAGACCTTTGGATGACCTAGAAAATGGTGCAACACTTTTGGCAGAGGCTCAACTGAGCAAAGGTGATGAGCATTTTTGAAGGGCATTTCAGGTTCATTGAAAATAATTTTAGTAAACCCTAGTTGGATTCAAAAGGGTTCTGGGGTTTCTGTCCTTCCCCATTTCAATTTCAAAAGAAATTTAAACATGATGCACACACTAATGCAAGGACTAGCTAGGATGTGACAGATCTTGAACCCCGCGTGTCCACGTCTGGAATTCCGCCTTGGAATGCCTCCAGAGTCACCTCCCCCCGCTCTGGGATCCTTTGGGACAACACCTCCGTGTCATCCGCAGGCTGAGGAGTAGTGGCCGTCGGGAGCGAGTTCATCGCTGAAGCACTCAAGGACCCATCTGAGGACGATACCTCGGGATGGACCCTAGCCAGACTGCATATATGTTCGGCGTTATAACAAGACCATGAAATAAAGTCGCACTAAAAGTACAATAGAGTGCGAAGACTCACGATCTCGCTAGGGGCTTCCCCCTGGGCAGCCACTCTTCATCATTGTGAGCGGCCGTGGTGGAGTAGTCCGGAAGGGACGCCTTTCCCTTGTTGGACGCCCTGGCCTCCCCTTCTGGGGCGGCTTTCCTCTTCTTCTCCCCCCCCCCCATTGCGGGGAGGTAGAACTTCTTCGTGTTTTCCCCCACCTCCACGGGAGGAATCTGTCTCGTCGTCTTCGGACGACGTGGGTATGACGGCCTTGCGCCGGGGGCCTTTCCCGGCCCCCTGGTCTGCCTTCTCAGGCCCCTCATCCTCTCCGGATGGGGCGGCCCCTTCTTCTTATTCCTCCCCTTCGAGGGAGGAGTTTGCCTCATCATCTTTGGATGAGGCTTACGGTACAACCTTACGCCGGAGACCCTTCCTGGTCCCCGGGGCCTTCTTTTCGGCCTTCTTCTCCGGTGCCTTGTGGGGCGCCGAGACCAGCATCTCCGTCGGGAGAGCATCAGCTGGTCCTTCTGGCAGCGGAGCCGGACAGTCAATCCACTCCGCTATCTTCACATAATCCTGATTAAATATGCACAATTACTTAAGACTCCCCCATGAATATATTAGGAAGAACTGAATCCGGTGGTATTCATAAAACTCACCGGACGGGGGGGGGGGGGGGCGACATGAAGTCCGCGGTCCTCGGATGTGGGGGGAGGTACTTCGGAGGCCTTGAACATCACCTTCCATGCGCCTTTGTGCGTCATGTTATAGAGTTTTCGAAGCGTCTGGTGTTCGGCCGGGACGTACTCCCACAGATTGAATACCCGTCTTTGGCACGGAAGAATCCGGCGGACGAGCATGACCTGGACCACGTTGACAAGCTTGATGTTCTTGTCCTTCATATTTTTGATGCAGTTTTGGAGTCCGGTCAGCTCTGTAGGTTCGCCCCAGGTCAGGCCCTTCCTTTCCCAAGAGGTGAGACGCGTAGGGGTTCCGGATCGGAATTAGGGGGCCGCCGCCCAGTTGGCGCCGCGCGGCTCGGTGATGTAGAACCACCTCGATTGCCACCCTTTCACGGTCTCCGCGAAGGAGCCGTCAAGCCAGGTGACGTTAGGCATCTTTCCCACCATGGCCCCTCCGCACTCCGCTTGCTGGCCGCTCACGATCTTCGGCTTCACGCAGAAGATTTGCAGCCACAAGCCAAAGTGAGGCTTGATGCGGAGGAAGGTCTCGCATACAACGATGAACGCTGAGATGTTGAGGATGAAATTTGGGGCTAGATCATGGAAATCTAGCCCGTAGTAGAACATGAGCCCGCGGACAAAGGGATGAAGTGGAAATCCCAGTCCACGGACGAAGTGGGCGACAAACATGACCCTCTCGTGGGGTATCGGGGTTGGAATGACCTGCCCGTCGTCCGGTAGCCGGTGCGCTATGTCTGCGGCCAAGTATCCGGCCGCCCAAAGATTCACGATATGCTTCTCCTTCACAGTGGAAGCCACCCACTTGCCTCCTGCTCCGGACATGTTTAGCTGTGCGGAGAAAACTTGGGCTAGGGCGCTGGAGCTCGAGGGGGCAGGGGTGAGCAAGGGAGGAAGAAGGCATGGGTAAAAATGGGGAACTCTTATCCCTTTATAGAGGCGACGAAAGCGGTGCGCCTCCCCACTTACCCGTTGAGGATCGCTTGCTTCCCAAGCGCCACGATTGATGGCGCGGTGGGATTACCCATACCCGTATTGATGAGAATCCCGTGATAAGGGGACACGATCTCTGCTTTGACAGGACGTGTCAAGGAAACCTCCTCGCAATATGCGCTGTGGCCGGTTGTGGGAAAACGGTTTGAATAATGACCCGACCGTAATGACATGTCACGTTGTCTAAAAAGTTATCAGCAGATTGCATTTGTGAAATATCATTCTCTCTACGGTGGTATGTGAAGATCATTTTGCAGATCCGGACACGGTTTAAGTGTTGGATAATTACTATGGAGTATTCGGAGAAGGAACCCACCTTGCAATGCCGAAGACAAGACTGCGCGTCGGACTCATCGTCATTGAAGCCTGGTTCAGGGGCTACTGAGGGAGTCCTGGATTAGAGGGTATCCGGACAGCCGAACTGCATACATCGTCCGGACTATTGAAGCGTGAAGATACAAGACTCAAGACTCTGTCCCGTGTCCGGATGGGACTCTCCTTGGCGTGGAAGGCAAGCTTGGCGATCCGGATATTATATTTCCTTCCTTGTAACAAACTCCATGTAAACCCTAGCCCTCTCTGGTTTCTATATAAACCGGAGAAGTTGGTCCTTAGAAGGCCGATCACAATTACAATCATACCATCATAGGCTAGCTCTTAGGGTTTAGCCTCTACGATCTCATGGTAGATCTACTCTTGTACTACTCATATCGTCAATATTAATCAAGCAGGAAGTAGGGTTTTACCTCCATCGAGAGGGCCCGAACACAGGTAAACATTGTGTCCCTTGCTTCTGTTACCATCAACCTAGACGCATGATCGGGACCCCTACCCGAGATCCGCCGGTTTTGACACCGACAGTGAACTCTAGGTTCCTGAACTTTATCTCCTAGCCGGGGGCAAAATTTCCAACCTGGCCGAGGCGGCGGGTCGGATTGGTGCGTAGCACAATAATGCCAAACGCAAAAACTTGGCCGCGGACGAAGATGTCCCGGGCGTGGACCGCGTCGTTGATGAATAGGCAAGCCATCAATCCTTTCGGCGATCCAACAGCGGAACTCTCAATGAAAGCACCAATGTCGGTGTCAAAACCGGCGAATTTGGGGTAGGGGGCCCCGAGCTATAGATCTTGGATCAATGGGGAACAAGGGACGAAGGACACGATGTTTACCCAGGTTCGGGGCCTCTCTAAGAAGTAAAACCCTACGTCCTGCTTGAGTATATTGAGGGGTATAGGATGATTACAAAGTCGATCTACCATGAGATAAGATGAACTAAACCCTAGGCGAGTAGGATGATGGTTGTTGTTCTAGCCTCTACGGACTAAACCGTCTGGTTTATATAGACACCAGGGGTACTAGGGTTACACATGGTCAGTTACAACAAGGGAATAAACATGCCGGATCTTCTATCTTGAAGTGGAGGACACACCAAGACTTCGAGGGTCTCCCGCCCGGATACGAAGCTGCCTCGTAGCACAGACTTCCAGCAGTTGTAGTTCGGCCCACCTGTCTGGCCCATGAAAGATGAGGTAGTGATACGTCTCCGTCGTATCTACTTTTCCAAACACTTTTTCCCTTGTTTTGGACTCTAATTTGCATGATTTGAATGGAACAAACCGGGACTGACACTGTTTTCAGCAGAATTGCCATGATGTTGTTTTATGTGCAGAAAACAAAAGTTCTCGGAATGACCTGAAACTCCACGGAACGTCAAGTTAAAAATAATAAAAAATCCTCGCCAAAGATGAAGACCAGGGGGCCCACACCTTGTAGACGAGGGTGGGGGCGCCCCCCCCCAAGGGCGAGCCCCCTATCTTGTGGGCCCCCTGAGGCTCCTCCGACGCCAACTCCAACTCCATATATTTTCTTTCTGGGAGAAAAAATAAAGAAGAAGAAATCATCGCGTTTTACGATACGAAGCCGCCGCCAAGCCCTAAAACCTCTCGGGAGGGCTGATCTGGAGTCCGTTCGGGGCTCCGGAGAGGGGGATTCGTCGTCGTCGTCATCATCAACCATCCTCCATCACCAATTTCATGATGCTCACTGCCGTGCGTGAGTAATTCCATCGTAGGCTTGTTGGACGGTGATGGGTTGGATGAGATCTATCATGTAATCGAGTTAGTTTTGTTAGGGTTTGATCCCTAGTATCCACTATGTTCTGAGATTGATGTCGCTATGACTTTGTTATGCTTAATGCTTGTCACTAGGGCCCGAGTGCCATGATTTCATATATGAACCTATTATGTTTTCATGAATATATGTGTGTTCTTGATCCTATCTTGCAAGTCTATAGTCACCTACTATGTGTTATGATCCGGCAACCCCGAAGTGATAATAATCGGGACCACTCCCGGTGATGACCATAGTTTGAGGAGTTCATGTATTCATTATGTGCTAATGCTTTGTCCCGGTTCTCTATTAAAAGGAGGCCTTAATTCCCTTAGTTTCCATTAGGACCCCGCTGCCACGGGAGGGTAGGACAAAAGATGTCATGCAAGTTCTTTTCCATAAGCACGTATGACTATATTGAATACATGCCTACATTACATTGATGAATTGGAGCTAGTTCTATGTCACCCTATGTTATGATATTACATGATGAACCGCATCAAGCATAATTATCCATCACCGATCCAATGCCTCTGAGCTTTCCATATCTTGGTTTACGCTTATTTACTTTCCGTTGCTATTGTTACAATCACTACAAAATACCAAAAATATTACTTTTGCTTTCATTACTCTTTTGTTACCGTTACCACTACTATCGTATTACTTTGCTACTAAATACCTTGCTGCAGATATTAAGTTTTCAGGTGTGGTTGAATTGAGAACTCAACTGCTAATACTTGAGAATATTCTTTGGCTCCCCTTGTGTCGAATCAATAAATTTGGGTTGAATACTCTACCCTCGAAAGTTGTTGCGATCCCCTACACTTGTGGGTTATCAAGACTAATTTATGGCGCTGTTGCCGGGAGCATAGCTCTATTCTTTGAGTCACTTGGGATTTATATCTGCTGGACACTATGAAGAACTTGAAAGACGAGAAAACAAAATTTATCCCTCAACTACGAGGGAGGTAAGGAACCGCCATCTAGCTCGCACTTGATTCACCTTCTGTTATGAGTAAGCTCGACACCTAAACCCGCTTCGCTATTCATTACGATATATGCATGTTATTGATGATGCCACTTCTGCTATGCATGATACTTATGATGAAACTACTTCTATGCCTGATAATACTGTGCCCCTTAGTGAATTTCTTGATGAACAAATTTCTAGGGCTATAGAGAAAGAAATTATTGAATATGATTATATTGACGAAAGTGATGATGAAGATAGGCCTGTTATTCCTGAGGGTTATGTTTTTGATATGGAAGCTTCTGCAGCTATTTTAGCTTGCAAAGATAATCATGAACTTAAGAGGCTGTTAATTAAATGGGGTAAAGAATCTCTAAGAGATAAAATGAGGCCTGACCCTGCTTTTGCTATTTCACCTATTTGTGTTCCCGATAAGGATTATGAATTCTTTGTTGATCCTGATATAATTACTTTGGTTGAATCTGATCCTTTCCATGGTTATGAATCTGAAACTGTTGTGGCACATCTTACTAAATTAAATGATGTAGCCACCCTGTTCACTAATGATGAGAGATCTCGCTACTTTTATATTCTTAAAATATTTCCGTTCTCATTAAAGGGTGATGCTAAGATATGATTTAATTCTCTTGATCCTGGTTGTGTGCGTAGTCCCCAGGATATGATTTATTACTTCTCTGCTAAATATTTCCCTGCTCATAAGAAACAAGCTGCTTTAAAGGAAATATACAACTTTGTTCAAATTAAAGAAGAGAGTCTCCCACAAGCTTGGGGGAGGCTTCTCAAGTTACTTAATGCTTTGCCTGATCATCCTCTTAAGAAAAATGAAATACTTGATATCTATTATAATGGACTAACCGATGCTTCCAGAGATTACCTGGATAGTTGCGCTGGTTTTCTTTTCAGGGAAGAACATCGGATGAAGCTGAAATTCTATTGAATAATATGTTGACAAATGAAAATAATTGGGCACCTCCTGAGCCAGCTCCTGAGCCAATTACTGAGCCTATTCCTAAACCAACTCCGAAGAAGAGAGGTGTTCTATTTCTCAGTCCCGAAGATATGCAAGAGGCAAAGAAATCTATGAAAGAAAAAGGTACTAAAGTTGAAGATGTTAAGAATTTACCTCCTATTGAAGAAATACATGGTCTTAATTTACCGCCTGTTGAAGAAACATATGATCTTGATAAAATACCTACTGAAGAACCTCCTGATCCCGATAACCCGACACGGGTAGTAAAGGTAAATTCTCTCTATAGATTTGATGAAGGTGATATTCCTCACTATAAGTCTGCTAGACAATGCTTTGATGAGTTTGATAATTTTATTGTCAAACAAGAAAACTTCAATGCTTATTTTGGTAGACAATTGAAATACGATTCCGATATGATTAAACACTTGGGTGATTATATGGCTAATATTAGAGGTGAACTTAAACTTGTTAGAGAATATGCTTCTATGGTTTCCACTCAAGTAGAACAAGTACTTAAAGCTCAAAAAAATTGCTCGATGAAATGAATAGTAAGAAAAATGATTATCTGTTAGAGTGGCTACTAGAACTGGTAAAATGACTCAGAACCTTTGTATCCTGAAGGCCACCCCAAGAGAATTGAGCAAGATTCTTAGAGAAATAATATTGATGTACCTAGTTCTTCTAAAAGGAAGAAAAAGAAAAATGATAGGCCTTTGCAAAGTTCTAGTGAACCTATTGCTGAACCACCTGAGAATCCAAATGATATATCTATGTCTGATGCTAAAACACAATCTGGTAATGAACATGAACCTAGTGAAAATGTTAATGATGATGTTCATGATGATGCTCAACCTAGTAATGATAATGATGTGGAAATTGAACCTGTTGTTGATCTTGATAACCCACAATCAAAGAATCAACGTTATGATAAGAGAGACTGTGTTGCTAGGAAACATGGTAAAGAAAGGGAACCATGGGTTCAGAAACCCATGCCTTTTCCTCCCAAACCATCCAAGAAAAAGGATGATTAGGATTTTGAGCGCTTTGCTGAAATGATTAGACCTATCGTTTTGCGTATGCGATTGACTGATATGCTCAAAATGAATACTTATGCTAAGTATATGAAAGATATTGTTACAAATAAAAGAAAGATACCGGAAGCTCAAATTTCCACCATGCTTGCTAATTATACCTTTAAGGGTGGAATACCAAAGAAACTTGGAGATCCAGGAGTACCCACTATACCATGCTCCATTAAAAGAAATTATGTTAAAACTGCTTTATGTGATCTTGGAGCCGGTGTTAGTGTTATGCCTCTATCTTTATATCGTAGACTTGATTTGAATAAGTTGACACCTACGGAAATATCTTTTCAAATGGCTGATAAATCAACTGCTATACCTGTCGGTATCTGTGAGGATATGCCTGTTGTAGTTGCAAACGTTACTATTTTAACGAACTTTGTTAGTCTTGATATTCCTGAGGACGATAGTATGTCTATTATTCTTGGAAGACCTTTTCTGAATACTGCAGGGGCTGTTATTGATTGCAACAAAGGCAATGTCACTTTTCATGTTAATGGTAATGAGCATACGGTACACTTTCCGAGGAAACAACCTCAAGTTCATAGTATCAACTCTATTGGAAAAAATCCATCGATTATATTTGGAGGTTTTGAATTTCCTCTTCCTACTGTCAAGAAGAAATATGATATTCTTATTATTGGGGATGTGCATATCCCCGTTGAGGTAACTTAGTGTTATTCGAAATTTCTCCGGTTCCATGTTAATCGGAATGAGTTTGTTAACAAGACTTGATCAACCTTGTTAGTGGATTCCTTTTGATGAGCATGAGACGGATGAAACTAGAAGCACAACCTTCTGTACCCTCTTTATACTTTCTGTTATTTAGTTGAAATAAAGTAAAAATAGTATTTTTCTATCTGTTTCCTGATTTATCCATGCAATATAAAAATATCCCGAAAATAAAAGTCCTCCAAATGCCATGCCAATTTAATATGATGTTTTCGGGAATATTTGAGGATTATGGTGCAAAAATCACCGCGGGGGGAGCTGCCACCTGGCCACGAGGGTGGAGGGCGCGCCCTACCACTACAAAAAAATACACTTCCGTGATGATACGTGTTTGTCACAGTAGGTCACGTTTTTTGTCATGCATGTACATCCATGACAAATTTATGATGTAATCAAGATAGTCATATACATCTTTCGTCAGAGAAGTATTCCATGACATTACCAAAATTATCATCACGGTAGTGTCCACTTCCATGACGATAAATCGCGTCACGTAAGTGCTTCGTCAAGGGTGACCGACACGTGGCATCCACCATAACGGAACGCCGTTAAGCTATCGGGTCGGGTTTTGGATCCGATAATCCGTTATCTGCCTCGACCAATGGGGATTTTCCACGTAAAATCATCATTGGTGGAGGAAACACGTGTCGGCTAACCGCTGGGACAGATGTCATCCACTCATTGGACGAAAGCGCTTATGATACGTCGACACATGGCACGCCCAACGGAGGCCCAT